>JACBAH010007170.1:0-22504 GCA_014282315.1 Neospermospora avenae | reverse complement strand
ATAGTGAATACGAACTCGTCTATCCAGTCTATGAGGATGATCCCTGAGTCCGAAAGCAGTAACAGATACCGAAGGTCCAAGTCCAATTGCTTTCCATGGAACAAACATCTGTATTTGGACTCGCTTATTGAGCTGCCGGAAAGGTTTTTTCAGGGGCTACATAAACAATGCAAGGTTATCACCGATGACCACGATAACGTACAACAACTTATCAAGCCCATAGCCTCGCATCAGGAAGTTGATTATTCGATAGTTCTACATCAGCTCCTAAGCCCAGTTGTTATCGAACTCGTCCCGGGTCCGCAACGGCATGGTATTATGCTCTCCACCTTCAGACAATTCGTCCTCATCGTCTTCCACCATACTCCTTCCCAATTCCTCTGGACCTAAGAAAGTGATGAAGATGATGTAAACGAAAACGCAAGCCGCAAAGATCCTCATCACAATGCTGTAATCGTAAACGTGAACCACTTCTCCCTTCACAATCTTGTCTGGCAGTGGATACTGCTCACCCAGCGTGGTCTCGATAGTGTTCGACGCAGCTGATATCAAGTTCCCAAGTTGGTAAGACGTGCCGACGACAAACGTCCGGAATGCAGGTGGTGACAACTCGATCAGGTGGATGGGAATAACGCCCCACGCTCCTTGGACAAAAAATTGGAGAAAGAAGAATGCAGCGTAGATGCCTAGTCCAGATGCGGAAGTGTAGGGATAAAGAAGTAATCCGCCCAAGATACACATCACAATGATAGATAGACGGCGACCGAATATCTGGCTGGAGTAGCCAACAGTAGCGCTCCCAAGTATGGCACCAACGTTGGCAGTCACGATTACTCGGGTGATTTTCGTAGCCGAGAAGCCGTACTTGTTCTTCAGCATGAGTGATACGATGTCTTGAGTTCCATGCGCCTGATTCCGTCAGTAGATCTTCATAGAGCAGCCTTTTTTAAGCAACTTACCATGTAGTTGAGACCAGCCATGAACAATACCAGGTATATAAGTCTTTGCCAGTACATCCGTACCGCTAGCTTGATCTCCGCAATGGCGCCTCTTGCAGTGCCTTTCTCGTTCCTTGAGTTGTGCCTTTTATTGTATGCATCGGTTTCAGGGAGACACATTCGGAATATGATGAGTAAGATAGGCGGTCCAGCTCCGAACCAGAAGAGAGGTCTCCAGCCATGAGATGTCTTTTCATCGAACGCCTTCCAGAATACAGTCGCCAGTAAGTATCCGAAAGGGCAGCCGCTCTGAAAAATACCACTCATGAGTCCCCTGGCTTCTTCTGGAATGTCTTCAATCGCAGTCGCAGCTGCGTTGCCGTACTGTGAATTTGCAAATCAGCGCAGCTCTTATAGGACAGCATTCGCCCAGGATTATCTCTGTCCCAGCAGTCGTACGAGGGCTATTTTATCTATGTAGACCTCATTTGCTTAGGCGGAAAAGAATGACACGAAACACACTTACAATACCACCCATCGCTATGCCAAACATGGCTCGTACAGCAAGGAACTCGCGGTAAGTGTTGGAAAACCCAGTGGCAAGCTCAAAGATAATTAAGAGTATACAATTAGCGACGAAAGGCCATTTCCGTCCATATCTATCTGACAATAGACCAAAAATCGCAGCACCAAGCGGACGAAACATGAGGACTAGGGTGACCGCTACAGATATCTGGGACGGCTTCTTGTCGAAAGTGTCCGCCAGTTCAGGATAAGTAAGAGTTACAGTATGAAAGTCGAAGGCATCCCATGTCCATCCTAGAAAGCCGACCTTGAGATCGAACATGTCAGTAAGGACATGAGAGGTTTGAAAAGAGTGGAATGTTCGTCGAACCACGTGACTTACGAAGAAGAATAGCCATTGGTGTGAATTTAGTTCTCGAAGCAGCGATAACGGATTGGGAGTTGGATTTAGCTGAGGCTTCAAGGTAGGAAGTCTTGTCTTGAGATGCTCGCGCGTTCTGATTGCCATGTCGCTAGGTCGAGTATGCACGAAGACAGATTCTATGAGCAGGAGAAGGACGATACTCGTCCAATATATTATTTCTCGGATCCCTCGTCAGGCTTTCGTGATTGTGAGCAGTCGATTACTCGAGTGCTACCATGTGCCATCATCAAGCTTAAACCGGGCGTGTACCGAAGGATTCGGCTTGTGCCCTGGAGTGGTGGCTGCGAGAAAGTGCGGTATATTCCATAACCTACCATTGGTGATGTCTTTATTGATAATTTTTAACTGGTACGCGGCGAAAATTTGTGGCACCAATCGGGAGTGTAAGTCTGTTAGGCAGGTTTCCCTCACCGACGTGATTCCAACGCCCTTCTCGTTAAAGTAGCACAAGCGCTAAATTAAAAAGGTAAACAAATCACAGAAGTTCCATCATACCACAATATTATGTACTCAATGCATGGCTCACCGTCGAACTTATCCGATTCCAGTTACCGTAACTCTGTCGTTCAATATGCCTTTGATAAAGGGATCGAGCCAAGATACAGACAACTCAGCAGTGGAGGGGGGCGTCCAGTGACATTAAGCGAGACCGCAGCAGGGCGGAAGCTCAGCCCCAAAGTACAGGTTTCAATACTGGCGACGAGCGCCTTGCACAGCGTGGCACACGACCGAAAAAATTGCAGGCAAGATATGTGTCACTCCTGGCCTTCCTCAGCTCTAAGGTGTGTACGAGCTGCCTCTCCACGAAAGTGGTGCCATATAGCTACTTCCCCTCCAGCGAACAAGGAGATAGCTTGGAAATAGCCATGTCGAGCAATTTCCAGTTCGCGTTTCTGGGATGTCAGAATAATTACCTTGCGAGCGTGACCGAGCTCACTACGTCAGAAAGACCAATTGGGCCATCGGACATGGAGACGTAAGTTCATGTAGTCGATAGCAGATTATGTCGATGGAATCTCTCTTGCAGAACAACTGACTTACAATAGATATGGACTCCCGGCTCACTTTGCGGCCGATTTCAAGGAAGCTTCCCGCAAAAAGTATTTCTTTAACATCCGTGGCCATGACTCCCTCTCTCACATGGGGCGATGGCACACACTCATAAATGAGCCTACCGAAGGCAACGTAAAAGCTTGTTTGACCATCTGTACAGAGATGGAGCGTCTTCAAACCCTCGCCCAAAGAAACAATGCGAAGGTAAAGAAGGGCTATGCAGCTTGTATGAATGTGACGTTCGGACCTAGGCCCGGAAGTTTCTTCGCGGATATCTGTGAGTTGAAGGAATACAAATGGGCAAATTTGCCCTGGGATCTAGAGGACTTTCTGCAAGGTCTGACATCATATGCGAGATTTTCTTTGAGGGGAACGTATGGAAAGATCCATGATGTCGCCATAAATGCAAGCGAAGGCTGGGTTCTGCTTTTGAAGCAGGGTTCGAAGTATGAATGGGGAGGAAACTTGCCCCCGGAATTGAAAAGGGCTCTTGAACGTGGAAAAGACAGAAGGGCAGCTATAAGCGTACGTTCGAGTTTCTATCTTAAGCACCAACTCACTTACATCTGTGAAGCACATCTTTCTCAACCACCAGAATAATCAAGAATACGTTCTTCTCTTCTCCGACGGCGTTGCTCATGTAGCTCTTCATGAAGAATTCCACGATCCAATAAGAAGACTTTTGAAGCTCTGGGCGGCCAACAGGAAGCTAGCCGACAAGTTCTGTTTCCATCCCAGATCAACCTGTGCTTATCCAAACCCATACCAGCGAGTTCTGAATGCCTGCTACTACAACGCGCGCGGCTTGTTCCACCTCTCTCGTAACAACTCTTTCCTAGCGCTTAGCTATTTTAATGAAGCGCACGAGCAAAACCCTGGAAGTGTGGAAATACGTCTGAATCTCGGTATGGCACTCGTTGCTGTACGGCGAAGTAGGCAGGATGCAGTTCTTGAGGCATATCTGGCGGAAAAGGACATTAGACCGAATCCTATTGTTCTGAAAGAAGGAGAGCTGGGAAACTTTCGAATGTCTTATGTTGGGATGGAAGCAGCAGGCTGGGATATCAAGATGGTAGAAAGAGGTCTTGATGCTTTTATGGCGCAATCTAGTGGAAGGACCCATGAGGAATGGAGATTTGAGATGGTCGAGGAAGTTGGGAAAATATGGGTAAAAGGTAATGTTGAGGAGCTGCAGGGAAGTCCGATAGACGCTAGAATTCCTTCACATGAACTGGGAGGTGATAATGATGGGGGTTAATTTGAAATTAGGGTATAGAGAATTGATTGGGGAAACATCTCCTAAAATGATTGAGCGTTGATCTTTTCAAGGACTAAGATTTTAATCGCCGCCACCAATACGGCGGTCATGTCGTCAACCACGTAAATACTGCAACACCTCGTGATTTTCTTCACGCCTACAGGTCGGCTCGACGACAACATGAGATACTCCTTGCAAATATAGGGCAAGAGATGGACCATATTTCGATTATTCCTCAAGGTGTCAAATAGGGTGAATATTGGAAGTCAGTCAAATTATCATTGCAAGATTGTTTTTCATGGATCATAATGTGGATTTTACTATTTTAGACACTATCAAGTGACCCTTTCATATCGCCATAATTCATGAATACCGTGGTGTCATCCTTCTAGTACCGACTGAAAGATACATCATTTAATACGTATACCGGAAGCTTGCATCACCCTCCTCCAAAACCTTCTCACCACGATCAGCTTTTGCATTCTGTCTCTTGAAGGCCAAGGTAAGAGTTGCAACGGTCAGACAGACGATGACTTGGCTACCAATGGCAACGCTGATGCCTGGCCTATATCCAGGCTTGTCCTCGGATCTGAACACAGTGCTGCCGACGATTCCCCCGAGAGAGCCGAAGCCGACAAGTGTTGCAGAACAGAAAGCACGTTTCCATTGACCACGAATGTTGTTGGCTTGGTAGGCCATACACACCGGGACGTTGGCATTGGCGCCAGCTGTCGCAAGGAAAACACCGAAGTAGCGAATCTTGTCGTTGGGGTGGAATCCTACCAGTGCCAGACCAATTATTGCCAATGTGGCGTTAAACACGAGCGCTGGGCCGCGCATTTTGTATTTATCACCAGCCCATCCAGTGAGAGCCATCTTTGGGAGAGTTAGCAAGCTGTACGACAAAGGTTACGGCATTATTGGATGACTCACCATGATACCAGCGAATACATAAGGTGGTGCCACGAGACACTGTGCTGTCCCCGCATCGAAGCCCAGTCCTTCGTTTAAGATAATTGGAAGGAAGTAGGCAAGAGCATACGACACTGTGGTAATTGATCCAAAGATCAAGGCATAGGCCCAGACCTTCCAGTCCAGTCCTGCACCAGCCCATTTCTTCCAGGAAAACTTTGTAACATTCGCATCTCCACGATCAGCATTTACACGCATGATGATACACTTCTGCTCATCGGCTGTCAGGAATCGGAGGGAACGTGAGCCGGCTTGATCTGGGAAACCAAGAAGGAATAGAGCGCCCAAACCAGCGACCACACAGGTAAGCTGCAGCATGTTAGATTACAAGAAAAGAAGCGTTGCGGGTGGATGGGTGACTTACAATTCCCTCTATGATGAAGATCCATCTCCAGCCTCCTAGACCAGCGACACCTTTCATTTGCATCAAGCCAAATGCCAGAATACCTCCGAAGGCAGATGCAACACATCCAATGAGGTAAAAGCCAGCGTAACGCCTACCCATTTCGTATCGCTTGTACCACGTGGACATCAGGTAGACTACGCCGGGAAAGAATCCAGCCTGCTTTTGATTAGTACGTATTCGTCTTTGAATGGGGAAGCTCAATCACCTCGAGGACTCCAAGCACTGCTCTCAGCCC
Source organism: Neospermospora avenae (assembly GCA_014282315.1). NCBI lineage: Eukaryota > Fungi > Ascomycota > Leotiomycetes > Helotiales > Ploettnerulaceae > Neospermospora > Neospermospora avenae. The sequence continues at coordinate 16,693 of JACBAH010007170.1, read as the reverse complement.
AACTAAATGAGTCCAATCTTGGACAAAACCAAATCCAATCATGACAGCACCCCATAGCAGTGTGATAGTGGAGAGGAATACACGAGGACCAATCTTTCGGCAAAGAAGTGTCCCTGGAGGCTGGAAAATTGTGTAGGTAATAAAGAACATCAGGGTGATGACAGACTACAGCTTATCAGTAACAGCATTTGAGCTGTTGGTTGGAACATACATATCTGTCAACGCCGTTGACCTTTACAATCATCAATTCCTTGTTCATGCTTCCTCACGGTTAGCAGATACTCTGAGCTACTCTCTGACACTAAGTCTTACCCTGCGATGGCGGCATTGGAAAGATTAGTTCTGTCCAAGAGCGAAACACAATACATCAATCCGCACATTGGAATCAGTCGGACGTCAACTTTGCGTAGAATCTTTCTTTGCTCTTCGTTCGACCATCTGGAAAGAATCTCATCGTCACTGTCCGCACCGGATGAACCACCCTTCAGGTCGGAGTGTGCATTTTCGAGGTGGCCATGATCGAATACTTCTTTGCCCTCGGGTGGAGGAGCGTAGGTAGAGCTCTGGACATGACCTCTGTCGCCTACGACATTCTTGTCGTCCCAATTGGTAGCCATAGTCTTAACGTTGGTAGGATGTCGTTGAGCTTTGGCGAAAGTAAACAAAACTAGGCTTGACTTCCAGCAGCCAAGTAGATCAAGTCAACAGGAATGGTTCATATAAGAATAGTAATCGAGAACCCTCCTCGGTCCAAGAGCTGGAGAAATCCCCCAGCTTAATACTTTTCCCCTTCCCCAGATGCACAAGCCATCCCCAAAAAATGGGCCTCAAAAACCCCATGTTTGCCCCCAGAAGTTTCCCAATACCAAGACCGGAGAACAGGCCGTCACGATTTGGATGACGGCAAGCTAGCCAGGAAAGGTATCTACTCCATCACTTTAGCCATACAAACGGGCGCGATCGTTCAGCATGGATGTCACGCCAAGAGTGCCCGGTAACTCAGCACTTGGCTCTGGTGTGGGGTAACGCTTGGCACACCAGTAACTGCCAAAACACCTCGACGATCCGAGGTATTCTGTGTCATTCGGTTGGTGAAGGTGTAGAGCAGATTTCCGGTGGCTTGGGAATACCAGAGTAGATGGCACGAGATGAGTTCGTATTGGGTTGAGATTCGTCTATAGTTACGAAGTCAAGACTATGGTTCTGCCCCAGCAGCTTGGTTCGGTATTCTGGGTTTAATGGCCAGGTTACCAATTACTACCTTTCAGCATGGCATTACCGATCTAAGACCTTGATCTGATCTCGAGACCCTAATGGCTCGGCATAGTTGAAATAGGTAGGTCCTACGTCTCTTGCATTATCCCGCGCATTTTAGCTTCGCTCTCGCTTAGGTAAGGAACGCAAGAGGCAGGCAGGAAACCTCGGAAAGTATCATTGAACTTTTCGATCAATGTCTTCGCGCGCCATCGTATGGCTAAATTATGGCTATATTTAGGGAACCGGAAATTTTTACTCACTACAGCACGATCATTTTGGGGGTGGGAACAGAAGAATGTTTTCTCCAAAGAAGAATCGCAAGGGCGCTGTGGGAACTTCATGTGGAGAGATAAAAGCGGCTGATTTTCTGACTGAAGACTGAAGAGTCGATGAGTGCACCGTTTCGCTCACGGCTACAATCTAGGCCTTCTTTCGTAGGTTTATCGAAGGTTGCTTCCCATACCGCATGCAAGGGCTTATTACAAACCACAAATACGCGTTCTCGAGAGCTTGGCATTTTTCATCCCCATGGAGAAATACACCTCGGTACTATATCCGAACCTAATTCAGGGCCTGATGTGGAAATAAGACTCTGAAGCGGTCATAGTCAGCGAGCTGGTTGGTTTTGGGAAAGTGACTCGAAGTAAAAAGGCGTGGAGGTCCATGAGAGAAGCTGCAAGACGACTGCATCTCTCTGCAATATCAATTTGTTAAATTCTTACCTCTATTTAATGTCAGATTTGCATGTGACTGATACGTTTCTACCAGCAACCATGATCGTTCAGCCATCGGTGGTTACTTCAGCTGGATTGAACACATGATAAAACAAATTGCCAGCCCACATTTGACGTGAGAGTATGAAGCTGAAATGCTGTACGTCCCGAGTATGCTCATATGAGTTAGAGGAACCCGAGTTCAAGTCTCAGGACTATGTTGTTCCCTTAATCGATCTAGATGGGCTTTCTTTTTCGTTAGCTTCAAGATGTCACTCAGGTACCACGCCAACTTGGCCCAGAAAGCCGAAAGTATGCCAGGTCGAATCAACAATCTTGCATTCCAATTCTTATGGCGAAATTCTTGCCGGAGCCCGAGCCAGTTGAGGCCACCAGGGCCAACCAAATTCATGTCTGTGAAGCGTTCCGAGATTACGTGGTAGACCTCTCATTTCGCAGTTCCGAAGTAACTGGCAAAATTAAGTGGCTTTGAGAAAGCGATTCAGGCAATTTCCCATGATACTTTTGTGAATTTATTATTGAATTTCGACAACAGCAATAAACAAGTGGTTGTCCCACTCGCTGCAGACGAATTTGCCCAGCCTCGAGGCCACCGATGAAAACCCACCTGGACTCACCCAAGCCCATACAAGATTCGAAGCAATCATATTCGAACGCCGAAATCATCATTATTCGATTCGAGCTTGACCTAATATCTCACTTATACGTCCTGTCCTTAAATCCCCCAATCAACTCTGCAGTCCCATCTCCCGACTCCTCATACTTCTTCCTCCTGATCTCAGGATTCAATTGCAGCGTCTGTTTTGCCTTCACCCACTGCTCCATCGTAACAGCTTTCTCAAATCGCGGTTTCACGCCCTCTCGTTCCAGGACCGGTGAGTTTAAAATCGGGTTCAAGACGGTATCATTGTGTGGTCTCGCGAAATACAACAATCCTGTCCTATCGTATGCCCATTGGTCCTTGGGTGGCGCCACCACACGATGCACAGAGCTCTTCAACCAGCCTCCCGTCAAATGAGAGATGGTGTCTGCAAGATTGACTGTGATTGTTCCTGGTTGGGCAGAGACGTAGGTCCACTTCCCGTCGTCGCCTAGGATTTGGAGTCCTGCGACCGGTTGGCGGAAGAGCAGAGTGACGGTGCCCAGGTCGGTGTGCCCAGTAGTCTGGCCATAGCCGCTTGCTTCGTGCTCTTCAGGCGTGCGAGAGTGGTAAATCATGTAGCGAAAATGGTCTTCTGATCTCTTGGCGTAGGTGTGTTGTTTGACGAGGTATTCCTCATTTGGGAGCTCGAGGATGATGGCAAACAGTCTCAGTAGCGGAAGAACGACATTGCTATGGAGCGCCTTCGAGAAAACCTCGATTTCATCGATATGTGCTTTCACGATCTCAGGCAACGGATATCTATCTTTGAAGTCATCTGTGAATTTGGGGATGTTGAAGATCTCGACATTGTCTTTCACACTCGAGATCTTGTCACGACCTGAACGTCGCCAGCCGTTGTAGTCGGCGTTAGCGTAATCGATCTCGTACTTCTCTTTTTCGGAAACGGGGAGAGAGAAGAAACTCTTGGCGAGAGTGAACTGGTTGTCGATTTGCTGTTGAGAGAGACCGAAGTTCTTGACGTAGAAAAACCCGACGTTGTGGACGGCGTGGAATAGCTGGGATGCGAGTCGTCGTTTGCCGCCCGCATTGTTGTAGTCTGAGAGGTCGAGAGTGACTAGTTCGGCCCATGGCAGGGATTCCGTGGTCTCTGGGGGGTGAACATATGTGTCGAGGTTCTCGTAAGAGTATTTGTTGGTATCTTCTACAGTGAGGTTGGTGTGCTGGGTCTCGGTCTGGGTGGTAGTTGTCGACATGGTTTGATTTCTGTAATAGTCAGATGAATTTCTTTTACTTTTCGGACATGAGAAATCTACTTGATATATACTCACTAGATTGTCTTATCCCCCACCTATTCCTCCATGTTTTGTCAGCTACAAAAGAAGGCTGGTCCCGTCATTATTTCCCCGCATGTCGCCATATTCACATTGTCGATCACTTAACCAATCAACAATTAAAATGCTGCTCTTGACGACAAGTACAGACGGCCGTTTCCCGTATTGCGTATTGCGGAACACCACAGCTCTTTGGCTCTAGTGTTTTTGAAGGTCAGAACTGCTGGTTGCTCCATGAAGTAAGCGATGTTGTTGACTACCACAATCGCGTACCATGACCACACAGCTTGATCGTCGCCTATTCATTAGTAAAGTGTGAATCCAATGTAACGACTGGCCGTGGTCACATTTTCCGCCCCTTTCATTGTGTTGAATTAAGCAGAGATACCAAATTTCGTCAGAACCACCAGACGTCATCCAAAACGATATTGGATTCTTGAACCAGCAGAATATTATCAGCATGTCATACCGTTCATGAAAATAAGAAACATTATATTCATTGACAGAACAAAAATGCGCTACTTTAGGATATCATGACTTTGTAAACATGCAAACACCTTTCCTCCAACCACTTTGCAAACCTCACACTGGGCGCATCTACCAACCGTTCCACCTGCGCTGCAATCCCAAACACCAGTCCTGTAAATGGCACATACCACATCAAACACACCACCCAATACATGAAGCCTCCCTGATTTGGCTGCAGACCAACTATACCCAGCAAAAACCTCTGCATCATAAATCCAAACAACATTACACAGAACTGATGCACCAAATAGAGCGAGAAGGCGATTTTCCCGAGATATTGGCAAATATTCGCTTCGAAGAAATTCTTGAAAGAAGGTAGTTGAGAGGTGCAGACTAGCATCGCGACGCCGGAAAATGACCACCAGAAGCGTGAATGATCTTCCATGTTGAGACTCATCGGGATACTGGAGCGTAGGAATTCGTAGCCGTACATGGGCAGTACGTGCGCTTCTTTGTATGACAATGTAGGGAACCCCGCGATGTAGAATGCGATTCCGAAAAGCACTTTCCAGAGCGTCCCTAATCGAGAGGATTGAAACCAAGGCAATGTGCTATTTTCTTCTTGCGCGAGGTTGAAATCTGCTAGGAGCATACCGCTGGAGAAACAGAAGCCGTTCCAGGCTCCTAGATACATGCAGATTGCAGCGAAAATTGCTACAAGCCCCATTCTAGTCCCATTGTTGGGAACACGCGCCAAAGCCAGTAGCAGGAAATAGCAGATGAATGAGCCATAAAACTCCAATGGAATCGTCCAGATCACGGGGTCGTATTTGGGATGGACTGCAAATCCTTGGATTGATCGCTTGAAATTGTAGTATGGGTTGATTAGATAGTTGGTCTCTTTGATCCAATCTACGAACTGCGCTATTGAGGAGGACTCCGCGACAAATACGAAGTTGAGTGGTGGAGCGTAGCCGAATCGAGTGGCGATCAGTTCGAAGAATGTGAGTAGCACAGGTGGGATGTACAGTCGGAATCCTCGTCGGAACATGGATGAGGCTACGGATGGGTAGACGAGTTGTTTCGAGCCGGCTCGCATCCAGCGCAGTGATTTGTACGTTAAGACATATCCCGATAGAACGAAGAAGACACAGACAGCCGCTCCACCAGAGTCGAAAAATGTCCGTAATCCAGGGAGTTGGAGAATGTTGGTCTGATCTGGCTCCGCATGCCATGCTGGAAATATGGTATGCCAGCAGCTGATAGTGTGGAAAACAAATACTTCCAAGGCAGCAATACCTCTCACTCCATCCAGCCACGAAGTCGGCTTGATGGTCAGCGAATCCGGAGCCGGATAAGAAAGCAGGGTTTGTAATAATCTCGATTCCTCCAGACTGGCAAACACCGATCGCGAGCGTTTGTTGATCTGCGACTCCTGAATCAACCCCTCCTCCTCCCTCATCGCGGCTTCAAGATCGAAAGATCCATCTCGAGAACCCTGACTCAAATCAATGCTCGGCCGAGCATTAAAGAAGGCCGATCTGTCCATATCCCGACCCAGATCCATACTTCTGGAGAACAACAATCGATCCTTCGGAGGCTCACGAGACCCCGATCGGCTCCCCGGTGCAGAAACGGCCGCAAATATCACTCTATCTGGCATCTGTCACAGTGAACCGACGGAGCGCGAGGCGTCAACTCAGGCGTGAGGTGCCTCTTACGGGATCTTGACTTCTGGATTATGTTTCTTCAAGTATCAGGAACAGAAACTTTTCCTTTCATCCTTCGAAGCACTGATGCAACATATGTTTTACCATCACGTGATGATGTTTCACGTTTTTAGATGGGCTGGAATAGGAGGGGAAGCTGTCTGTGCGAAGGTTCGTGCGGGAGCAGCTAGCAGAAGTATCGATGCGAGAAATGTTCTTTTGATGGTATTTGATTTGTTCCCGCATCGCATCTGTGTTCTAGCCCAGGAGATTACTTCAACTAGCATGGGGAACGGGCTGTATCTGATCATTTTAACATGGTTCGAGGCATCGGTAATAACCCAACCCCATGTCACGGATGCCCATTTGCCATTATACTTCGTGCTTGTGGGCGCGGGAATCTTGACTGACCTATCGCGAAGGAGTATGAGGCATACTGTTTTATGAAGTATATATAACGGGCTGACCACTTTCCCACCGCCCGCCTTCCTGTTGATATGATATCACGTGCCTGGTTCACGAGTATCATAACAAAATGACGATGAGATGTGCCGCTGTACTTGATAAGCATAGAGAATAGCATTTTGGCAGAATAAGTTTTGGGAGTTTGAACACCATTTCATTCTGTTGAATGAGCCTGCTGTCAGTCAAAATGTGACACGAAACTTCTGGCTCATGTAAACTTTCAGAAATAGCAACAAATTAGCGTAGAACAATCACTTCCTCATCAGGCGCCGCCGAAAATAAATAAGAGAAGGGCTTTCTCTATCTTCCTTCGCATCCTCCGGAATGACAAAATATCAAAAATCTGAGCTTGACCATGAGACAATGGTTCGCTTTGCGCTTTGCGCCCTGAGGACAACTGAATTCTTTCGACGGATAAATTGCTTGATACTTTGACGGTAGATGATCCTCAGAATTCGTGTTCACAAATAGGGGTTCTGTTCGAGAACTGCGTGAAGATTCTAGTACCAACACCTCGCCTTGTTCTATGCGAACCGTTCCGTGCCTGATACGCGCTGCTCATTGAGTCAATTCGACTCATCGCGGAAGCAGCCAACAAAAAGATCCATGAATGAAAATGTCGAATCAATGTAAGATGCAGCGATACAATAGGTATATTGGGGCAGTCGTCGATATCGTACATAATCGTAGGCTGCGAGGCTGTATATTGGACAACAATGGGTCGCGCTGCCTATTTCTATCAAGGCCCCTATGTTTGCCACTGGCGCCGAGCTACCTGTTTATGAATAGTAACAACCTGTGCCGCGTTCAGAATTTTCGCATTTCAATGTCACTAATTCTATCTTCACTATGAGCATATTTGGATACATCAAAACTTGTCTCTATTGGACGATAGCAAGCGCTGTCGGCATATTTTCATTCTTTTTCGTCGCTGGGATGGCCGTTCAGTGGAAAGAATGGTGTACGGGGCCGCAATTGCGAGGTACTGAGGCTCAAGATGCAGAAGAGAGGATTCGTAAGGATATTTTGCGCTCACAGAATATTTAATGACTGAAATTTCACAGCTGCGGGTCCAGCATATGAAATTCCATCTCTCAACATTTTCCTCGCTGCTGCGACTTCAGGAATTATGCCGGGTGGAAACAAAACCGAGCTTCCCCTATTTCCGATGGAGGAAATGATTACTCTTTCCAAGAAGTACGAAGATTGGGCTCCCGAACCATTCAACAAGTTACCTGGACCTCAGGGAATTTTTGGCCCTTCATCTCCTGTCTCTCCCGCGCCTCTCATTCGTTGGATGCATATCCTTGGTGGGATAGACGATTTACTAGCTATGGGTTTGGGCAGCCGGACTCCTCCTCTCAGCGTTGAGCGGAGTTTCAAGGCTGTGAAGACTAAGGTGAGTAATATGTCAAGGTGTTTACTTCGAATCAAGTGCTCATTGACTAGGTCTGGCTTGGACTCGTTCCCGTCACAGATGCTCGTTGGAAGGCGAAAGATCTTGACGCAACAGAAAATATCGAAGAAGCGCTCGCAATTATACAACAAGTGGTAGACGTGTTCAAGCATCTCGCCAAATCACAAATACAAGGCGATCTTCGCAATATCAACAACAAGCTCTGGACCGAAATCGATACTTTCCAGGACGCTTGTAATGCAGTCCGGACTGCCAAAGGGGAGTCAATCCCAGAGTGGAATCTCACGAAACTTTGGGAAGCTTTCAATGAGTAAGGCCTCTTTCTTAAATACTATTCTATCTTCACGAAGTTACTAACAACAAAGACACCATTTCCAACATATCCAACAACAAGCCCGCTCGTGGGCCTTTACGCACCTCAAAATCCTCCACAACATCTGGAAATACAAGTTCATCGCAACCTTCCAAACAGGCCGCCAAATAAACGACAAACAAACCACCGTCAAAATCGATCATTTCGACATGATAATTATGCGCAAGGTCCAAGACCTGCAGTTCGAAGCTGATCTCTACATCCGCTCTCGTAAAGACGGGTTTCTTACGGCGAATCGAGAGATGCATCCGCTGCTTGCCAAGATTGATGCTCCGAAAGAAGAGTTAAACAGGGGCTATGAGAGAATTGAAGGAGGTAGGATCAAGGCTATGCGAGAGGCTTTTGCGACAAAGGTGCAGGAGAGGACAAACCATCGCCATTCTGTCGCGCCTGTTCCGGCGTTCTTGGAAGAGCCAAGTGTGAATACTGATAGGGAGTTCACGCATAAGGAATTACAGTCTGAGATCGAGACGCCGCTGGAGATGCAGGTGGAGCACTGGGTGGCGAAGCAGAAGGGTGAGAAGGTTGAGAAGTTTGGATTCGTGATTTACAGACTGTCTTATGGATCGACCGACAAGGAGTGGAAGTCATTCGTTCATGATCTGGAGGCGGGAATTGAGAGCGGTCTTGAAGGACTCGTAGATATTGATGAGGTCAAATCCAAAACGACACTCCATTGGATCGATGGACGAGAAGTAGATATTCCAGAAGGCAATATCGATGCTGCAAGATCGCATTTCAAGGCTATCTCCAACCTGTCCTCTGAACTAGCAACAACTATCTTCCTGGCCATAACTCCCGACTCGCTTACCTCCCTCACCTCCACATCCTCCTCCGAGAACAAAGGCGCAGGCGAATTTCGCGGCTTTCTCCAAGCCGTCGACGCAGACTACGACTCTTCCAAAGATAAAGACCAAAAACAAGACAGAATTGACCGAAATGACTCGACGGCAGGATACAATGGCTCCTTCAAAATCATAGACCAACTAATCTGGACGGATCTCTTTGCTGTACATGTCACGAGCGGTGCGCAGAACTTGCAGGAGTATTGGGCTCTGTCGATACAACATCCTTGGGGTGTTTATGTAGGACCTACAACGGCAGTGAGGAGACGGCTATGGAGGGAGATGAATGGTGGACTGGGGATGTTACTGGAGGCTAGTAAGAACGTTGCGGGTGCAAATTTAGGAGCAGGGCGGAATTGAGGAACTTGACATTGGTCGAAAATCTGCTTTTAAAATCGTGGAGATGTTGTGTTTCTAGTAAAGTGACTGAGACTAGTTATGATTGAAAAATCAGGCTCGCTTACTAGCCTTCTTTGATTTTTGTTTGAACAACCTTCAGAGGACTTCTTCGCTTGCTAGGATGTAAGCATCATGTTCCATTTGTGTTCTTCTCGGATCTGACCTTCTTTCTCTCAAGAAAGTGATTACTCCCACCTAAATCACACCAAATGCTTTTCGAAGTCGTTTCTCTCCTACCTCAAATACCCAATCTGAAGCTTTTCCTCTTTCTGTTTCAACACTGACAATTCATTGACGAAGTCCAACCAAGTCCGGGAATGGATAGCACGCAGACCCCCGCCATAACTCAACAACATAATGTCATATGTACTCCCTTACGATCCCTGATCTCGAGGGCGTAGAGGAAGAGTTGCGATAGGCTGACATGGATGCTTATATTCCTCCCAATGGAACAATAAGCAGCATGCAAGATACCCCGCGTTGGACCTTGGCATGGGATCACCAGCACTGCATATGTATGAATCCACTGGGCCGAGGCCAGAACGACTTCCAGAAGTACTTATCGTCTGTTCAAAACCACCAAACTAGCTTTCTTCCTTCCTAATCTCTGCAGGGTCATTGTGTTCTACTATCTTAAGCGTATCTGGATCTAGCGACCTGAAAGCTGACGATTTTGAATTCATCTTCAACTCCCAAGCAGTATTTCATTCCAGGTGACGAAGGCGACAATGCAAAGTCTTGAGCTAACCAGCGTCGATGAGGATTGGACATTGTTCGGTGATGACCCATGGCCGGAAGACCTGTTTTCTGCCCCTACGAAAGCGCACGACCTTGGGGAAATGATCGAAGCATCAGCACCGGCAAAGGCACTTCGGCGCCAGCCTTTCAGAAGGTGCGCATAACGTACGACACTCTCCATGATTCAGTGCTAATAAGAATAGACCCCGCGCAGGACGAGCTTGTGGAGTACGTGATCCCCTTCCCGACTATTGTTGATCTTGAAGCTAAAGCCACCTAGTCATGTCATTCTCGACGGGTAAGCAATTTGGCCAGTTTCTCGAACGCTAAGTACTTGTGTCTGGAACTGCAAGTTGGTTGACATGTACTGTATTAGATTCGCTGTGATGCCGGGAGTCACGGTGTACCATGCACGAACTGCACAGCGCACTCGGCGAAATGTTTCATCCCGCCCAAGAAGAAGAAGGTGGGTGCAAGAATGGGAATCAGTGACGTTTCACGGTACGTCCACTATCCTCCTCATGCTCCGTTAAAAAATCACGTTGCTCTTCCTTCACTCGAAAGAATCTTCTGTTCCTCGTGGGCAGAATTGACGATTCCAAGAAACCACCGCGGCCGCTACAGCACCTCGAAACCCTGGCTGGGCAACTCACCTCCCTCATGCAAATCGCTATCACCTTCAAGCACGAGCACGAGCACGAGTAGTGCGGAATCGGAAATAGCAGATAATCTCCTCCTGCTCGAAGACACTTCAATATTCACCGGCCTGTACGCGTCCATCGCTGCGCAAAACAACAAGATCTGCTTCTCGCGCACGATGCAGGACGGTTTCGGCGCTGCGGAATGTATTGAGAATATCTCGAGGAGGGTTTCTTCAGAGTATAGGGAATGTACGGAGAAGTCTTTGCCGGGTGGAGAGGAATGGGAAATGGGGTTGATGTTCTGTGAGGAGAGAAATTGGTTGGATGTTGTTTTTATCGGGTCGCCGGTTTTTGAGGCCGGTAGGTAGGGGTGATGAGAAGTGGCGAGTTGATGATTGAATATCAATTTTTGGAATCGCAGTAGGTTTTAGTGAAGCTTGGATTTCCACTGTTGTGTAATTGGGTACAGGCAGATGTATCAAGTGCGAGGTGTTTCGCTGAAATTCAAACCTTCTAATCTGTTACAGTATACAATCATAATTCTGCAATAGTACTAACATGACATGAAAATGATTGAATCTGGTTTAATGATTATCAACTTTATGTATATGCGGGTCTAGGAAGGTACGTCGATCATTGAGGTAGCTCTTACCCTTCGGATGTCAACAACCAAGTAATAGTAGATGTAAGCATTCACCTGCCCAAAGATTCCGAAAGCGCCACTAATGCAATCATACGGTATACATCGATTTTCTGTACAATGTCTGCCATTCTGGCTCCTAAGAGTTTGATAGTTGTACACACGAGAGCACGTGCTCGTTTTCAAGACTCCAATCAGCAAATATTAGTGTATAAGGAGCTATGATTCAATAAACAGCCGATGAAGGAATAGAGCCCAGGGCCAGGGAGGGAAGAAAGTTGAGGAGGTAGGAAAATATATGATACCACTGGAGGAATCTTTAGGGGGTTATCTTGAGGTCCTCAAATAAACAACGATGGATAATTTGAGCAAGAAGGAGATTTCAGACTGCCTGGATAGTACGAGGAGAAAACTTACATGTTCGATTTCGAGTTGGGGGGATATAGCTCAGGTACAAAGACAAAGATTTCTTGGAAAAGTCTACATCAAGTGACCTCCTCTAACTGCGAGCACACTGTGCAAAGGCGATTTGTTATCAGAACAATACTTTAGACTCGGACTGAAGTACTTTCACCCTTCAAATCTCCTCTCTGATTCACAGAAATTGCGTTTTCATCTATAAGATTGGGTAGATGACTTTCTCCATAAGATCCTGCTATACATTCCACCCAGACCCACAATCCGCAATGAAAAAACGAAAAAAAATCAAAATCAGTAATCAAATATCTGAACTCGCCCAGTTTTCCAGAAAAACAAAAAGCTCAGGGAATATTAATCAAATCCATAATCACGGCAGGGCTGACGTACCGGCGATATCGTAACTACCAAGATAGTATTCCTGCTTCTTCACATCTTTCAGTTTGATAGCCTTCGACAAGGCAATATGAAGTATACACTCCTTCTATCTCCTCTTTAAAGTCACAAGATGACCCAGCACAGAGAAAACATTAATCTTTTCCACATCGTGAGGATCGCGCTTGTAGCTCTCGCCCCTCATAACGGTACCTCAGACCCGCCATCAGTCTCGAGTCCAAGCAAACAGAAGCGTACAGCGCGTCAATATTTGAACAAATCACCCACGTCCGAGATACTGTAAGAGGAGGTAGAATATGCGAGCAGGTTTCTTCAAAGTAAGAATAACGATATCGCGGTCACTGTACACGAAAGCACCAAAACCCGATCTTCCGATCCTCGACTCCGAGGTAATCTTTTGAGAGAATCGGGCGTATAAGTCATCACTAGCCACAATAACCGGTCCGAACTCATGTCGTGCATCGCGAAGGTCTTCCGACTTGATTTGGGAATTGAAGGAACGATCTCTTGAGATCTTTCCAAGGGTTCGCCATGGTACTGATAGCTAGTTAATTCTTTCGGGGAACTGGTAGAAGTGCGCGATAGTGTTGTAGTATGCCATCGCTACGAATCTCGGAGTCCTGTCCTGAACCCTAAATTATTTTCACCTATAGATGTCCTTAAGATTTAACGCCCTCTAATAATGTATGTTCTGCCTTCGCTATCTACGTAGAAGAGCGACTTGCGGAATATGACACGCTTAATATTCTTCAGTAGAACCTCCTTCAATAGGATATCCAATATCGAGAAGCACTTCCTCCTTTTCGCTGCGGGATCGTAAGTTGACCATTTATTTCGTACACTTGTATGTTTGTAAGGGGTGAATTGATCGCGTTCGATAATCTTGAGAAGCGAGGAAAGGTGCGTCGATACTTATTTTGCGATTACGTACCGTATTTTAAATCGCGATGATACTGTATCGAAATTGCAAGCGAGAAAAAAATGCGTAGATTGAAAGGATGATGTGCTCAAGGTGATATTAAGGATGGTGAGAACGTGCTACGTTGAATTTGTTGCAGAATGGATTGAGGAAGAAATTAAAATGGAAGAAATGTATTGGGGTGGCGCGCTTGAGGAGATGGGAATGTTGGTGTTGCGGGAAGAGGATAGAAGAGGTTTGAGCGATTAACTGTTTCGAGCATCGACAGTATGGAGACTCACAAAAAGATACTTTGGGGGGAATTGCGTTTGGGATGGGGTTTACAAGAGGATGGTAGAAGTGCTTTACACACGGCTAGCCCGATGAGTTGGTATTGAAAGAATAGCAAGGGAAACAAACCTCACAGACAAATACATCAGCGAACGACCGTAAGGAAAGTGATCACAGTGCACAAGTCAGATATTGTTTGAGATCAAAAGCCATTGCATTATATGTGATATTGTGCACCCATCCCCGCTGCAAGGCACTTCTCAAACTCAACCCTCGAAGCTCAACCTCGCCTCGAGACTCAGTGCAAAAGCATGCTCAATGTCCATCAGAAGAGTGATTTACTCGTCCGAGCTTCCACCTGAAGCCTTTCCACCTTTGCGACCAGCCTCGACTGGGTCAACCTTTCCGCCTGCGAAAGCTATTTATGGGATCATATCAGCCATCATTCCCAAGACCCCTCCTGAAATCTGCATGTTGATAGATGAAGAGAGAGAGGGTGAGAAGGGAAGGGAAGGGAGAAGAGATAGAGGAAGAGAAACCTACCCTTCTTGTCACCAGAGCTGGAGTCAGAGGTAGAATCAGATCCACCGCTTCCACCGGATGCCTTTCCACCTGCAGCGCCAGCCTCGGAAGGATCAACCTTTCCTTGGGCGAACTGGCCGGTGCCGACACGCTTGTCGGGGGTACCGTCCTCCTTGAGGCCGTCGTGCTCTGTGAGGTGGGTCAGTGAGATGTATGTTAGAAGAGGAATGAGATGGAAGTGAGTGAGTTGTAGTTGTGGAATGTGAGGATGTGAAGATGGGGCTTGGAAATCCGCAGGGACGAGGTGGGGAGTTGAGCATGGTAGGTGAGCACTCTGTTTGGAGACGATGAAGGTAGGGAGAGGAAAGATGAAGTCATGAAGAAGGGCTTTGTATGATGCGACGTGATCGTGGTGAAGAGGGAACATACCAGTTGGCTTGTAGGTGTCAGACATCTTGAAGATTGTTTTGGAAGTTGGTTGATTTGGTTTGAGTGTTGATTGTGTTGGTTGGTTGTAGATTGAGAAGATGATGTGAGTTGTTGATGGAGAAAAGAAGTGCTTGAGGGGGAGGAGGAGAGTAGTTTATATAGATGATCTCCTCCTCCTGGTCGACCTCGCTTGGAGGAAGTGCTCCGCTTGTTCGTTGCTGCCTTGCACGCTTCGAGTTTGTTTCTGTTTGCTCGAATGGTAAGGTACCTAAGGTATTCACTACTCGCCTGCGTGGAAGCGCAAACAAATCACGCACGCAATGAGGTCAGAAGGCAAGAGTGAATACAGCGAAAGAGGTGAATTCGAAGTCATGATGTAAGAAATAATGCTTCCACAAGCCTCATCGTCTCCATGGCGCGGGGGGAACGAGCGAGCGTTAGCAAAAGGAAGCATGCATGTAAATTCCATTCTTGTACTAGATAGGTGGGTGAGGTATGTAAATATCTAGACAGGCGAGACAGGCACTAAAGACTAAGACCAAAGCGTGCCTACCTTAGGTAGGGTGACACACGATGAAGTAAGAGGATATCTCTGAGGATATGTACATAAGCGAGCTGTCAAAGGAGGGGAAATCAATTTAAGCTCAGATGCTCATACGCTCACACACTCATACATACTATAGTAACCATACTACACATACATGCAAGTGGAGGGTCCACTCACAGGTTTGAGTTCTAGCCCTACAACAGGAGAACGGGTAGTAGATCTCATCTCGTCCATCCCCATAAGATCGAGATCTATGATCTGATCCAGGAACGAATACGGAAACGAGTTATCCAACCATACTTTAGGTACACCTGCCAGTACCAATCGAAGCTATAGAATCCCCACTATAGCAGGGGAAGCGGGTCCACGGTATCGTCCATCTACGTCGGCTCGGCTCAGTGCTACGAATGGAGGGGGTGGCGGACGGGAAGATCAATCAAGATCCATGACCATGGGGCTTTGACGTGCAAAAAGGAAGACGTGCCTCAAGCATATCTCATGATGTAATACACAAAGAACTCTACGCGAGATCCCTCGCTCGAGCGACGCGCGATCACGGGATCTGATAGTGATCGGCGTTTGGCCACTGATTAAAAAAGAAACGTCAAGGAACCGATTGGCTGAGACGTCTTGGATTATAAAGGATGAATAGCCACCTAGGTAAATTATGTGGGGTTGTGGGGTAGATGGTTTCTAGGGTTCGGGCTGATATTACTGTCTTACTGCATGACAGATGCAGGTGGGCAAATCGAAGTACCTCATCATGTATAGCGCCCATTGGCATTGATGGGATTCGCAATTGCCATACTACTCCTCCACTTCCGTGACCGATGAATGATATAGAGTATATTGAATTATTCTAACTGGCTTCCCTGTCTACCTAACTAGGTAATTTCCTTAAATGGTGAATGGTGGTAAAGAACTATGTACGTATTTGGTGGAGCGTTTCAAAGTGGTGAGCCGAGCTTCATTTCCGCAGACCATTGATAAGAGGTGAGTGAGGCTTAGGAGTTGACTCTCCGGAATTGCATCATAGTTGTCCTTGAAGGAAGCAACATAGTACTGCCACACTGCCACAATACTTTTGATGCTGGAAAACAAGATAGGAAGACAGGCAAGCAATTTGCAAAACAAGGTCGAAGCTGTCTCGAGCTGAAATGCCAGTTGGTAAGCTCATTGAAAGAAAAAAGATTAGAAGCATCTCAGACCGCTATTCTGCAGTTGTGTTATCGAAGCCAATATTGACAGGGGAGAGAGATGCAGACAATTGGCAGGATGGGGATATTTAAATACCTTACCCAAATTAAAGTCATGACGTGCTATGCCAATCCATCGTTCGATATGAACTATGATATCTGACACAAATCAACAATCCACAATCAACAATCAATAAACAATGTAACATGACATGCCATTCCTACACCCTTAACGCCTGAGCTATGCAAGATCGTTTCATATATTTCCACTCTCCTTTTACGTGTCCGTCAAATACTCCCACCCACAAGTTCTGCCCCGTTTCTAACTACCCCTACCACCGCACCCGTCTGCACAGCTTCCCCTCCCCCACCACTC
>JACBAH010007169.1:0-22485 GCA_014282315.1 Neospermospora avenae | reverse complement strand
CTTCTAGGTCCTGCACGCAATATAACTAAGAACTCTCCAAGCGATGCGGACACAGAAGTGTTGAATACTGACAAAGATGCAGATAAGGTACGACCATCATCAGAGGCTTCAGAGGCGTTGATGTAACTAGATGATGTGCAGTGCAGCGCAGTGCAGATTGCAGAAGAATGGCACTCAGGATCGACAAAAGCAACGAACGGTAGATCAAAGGAACGCGAGTTGGCCTCAGCCTGACGAGCCTGGGCCGGATGACCGACATCAGTGTAGATAGAGGCTGGCACAGAGGCGCTGGCTGATCTGGCCTTCACAATCCTTTCAGGCTCCGTCGCAGCGCACCTCACCAAAGTTAGCAACGGAAGACGCCCTGTAGCCCGTAACTCGATCAGGTTCAGGCTACCCACCAGTTACTGGTAGGCGTTGTGAAAGGCAATCCTTGAAGCCATAACAGTGGACCTGAGCTACCGGCGCTCGCTTCCAGGATGTGATCCCAAAAAGCGTATCAGATCTCCGACCTGGTTCATTGCTAAATGCTGACGGTCCGTGAGTGGTCAGTCGTCCTGGTAAAGGGGGTCGTTTCAGTCAAGGTCGGGGAAAATACTAAGTAAGAGCCGGCATCTGATCCAATGCTGTTTGGATTCTTTGGGTCCATCTCTTCTGCTGGAGACAGCGACCGGACACCATACTAAATGGCTAAGGATGTCCGGGATCAAGCCTCAAGAAGTGTAAAGTAATTGAGTTCAGGTGATGGGCTTGGACACGGCACGTCTGTCTAACACACAGCTCTGTGACGTCGTGATGTTTAGTTTGAAAATGCTAATAAAGAAAGAGTCTTGAAGTTCCGCATATTCCAGCCCCATCTCCTCCCTCCACCTTCAGACTGTAGACACGGCACTCTAGACTCAAAGCTCCGACCGTCTCCAACCAGGGACAGAATCCCTACACAGACTGACAGTAAAATTCTCCTTGCCCTGTTCAATAGCGTCGCAATACAGATTTAATGCGACCCTGACCTAGGTCCACATAGAAAGCTGAAGCGAGGTCTTCAAATGAAAGTCTCCAAAGGTCATACTTTCGAAAATAAACTGTACAAAGTGACTTCAAATTTATCTGTTACAGAAGTGACCAAAGCGGAAATAGCCTTTACTAAGTTTTCTAGAAACAAGTGTCTC
This sequence comes from Neospermospora avenae, assembly GCA_014282315.1. Classification (NCBI taxonomy): domain Eukaryota; kingdom Fungi; phylum Ascomycota; class Leotiomycetes; order Helotiales; family Ploettnerulaceae; genus Neospermospora; species Neospermospora avenae. The sequence continues at coordinate 21,316 of JACBAH010007169.1, read as the reverse complement.
GGGCCACCATTCAATCCTTCATCCTTTCGTCCTGTCTCTCAAACCCCCGGGCTCTCAAGCCCCCCTTTTATTGGACTCGCATGAGCCTTGTGAAACGGAATCTGCAGAAGCCCATGTAGTAATAAAATATCAGTCAGGTGCACCCAGGGATGACTAAATCAGGATCTGTCAAAGAAGTAGCTCCACCTGCTTGACGCGATATCAGAAGAAGAAGTGGTAGCTGGAGGTCACTGCTGAGGCTATTGATGCTGAGGCTCTAAGTAATAGCTAGTTCACTTCCTGTAAGCTCGGGACTCGGTTAGAGTGAGGGAAGCAAGCGTCCCCCGGAAGTAAGTTATCCCGTCTCAATACAGTATATATCCCAAATAAATCACTTAAATAGAAGAACTAAAAATTACCTCAAAACTTTATGATTATAAATATATAGTAGCTGGCATTCTATCTATAGGTGAGATTTATATAACTTAAAAATCGATATTACGAAAAAGTTATTGCTGAAATACTACTTCTAGAAACTAGAGTTCCTCTTTTTCGCCTATTTTCCTAGTACTTTATACTACAAGAAATCTCCTTATCTTTTAATTGTTCCCACGTGAAGAACGTATAGCCTATTGATATAGAAAGAACAAAAGCTGGTAACATTCTGTATAAGACCTAAAGGTACTCACTCGTATTTGAATTCCAAGTAGAAGTAATAATTGATGTATAAGATATTCGTCTTCAAAAAAAGCCAGTGATGCGGGACACTTGCTTTCGCCGACAAAAAGCGATTCCCGAGCTTTTTGGAAGTGGACCAGCTGCCTATTGTCTCCCCGAGCTATTTTACTCGGGTAGAGAGCCATACTAACTCAAATGCTACGCCATTCCTCAGAAGTTTGCACATCCCGTTGATGTCTTAGATTTTATACTTTCCAAGCGCCACCCTACCATCCCGCATCCTTCTCGCTGTCTTCAACACACCAACTTCCTTTGTGAGAATGCACCGAAAACGGGGCCTCCAAGCTTAAGCCTCAAGCTCGCTTGACTTCAGCTAGCCATCCTGCCATCCCAGATGTTGGTCAGCCATCAGGCCATAGCCAGCCCTTCTAGAAGCTCCGAGCTCCAAGGTCCCTTCTCAAACGAAACCACCATCTGAAGTTTCACTTCACCTCACTCCTCCTCCGAACCTCTCCACATCCTCGAAATATCTCATCTGTTATAGTGCATCCCGTTGCCGTCCTGTCCATCAAACTCGCATTTTTTGGCTCAAAATGTGGAGATTCTCGGCAAATGGAGTTTCGTTGCTTCCCAGACAAACTTTAGATTCCCTCGTGGTGGGTGGATCCACTTAGGGGAGAATCCACGCCCTTCCAATTTCCTTCTAGAACAAGTTCTTGAAAGCCCGTCGGGAATGCTGAAGATTACACGTGTCATCTTATAGATTGGATCAGGATCGATTATCCACATCTCATTTCATTTCATCGCCATGTTATAATTCAGCAAAGTCTTGAAAAGCTTTATTCAAGCAAGGTCATGAAGTTCATGATGTTGCAATGTTCCTCCTGCGAGTCCTGCTTTCCAGATTTAAGCAGTACGAAGTTTGCATGCTGTACAAGCCTGGGTCTGCAAGTATACATAGAGTATCTGGCATTTCACCAAACGAACTGCTAATACTCAGCTCAAAATCAAGCAGTACACATCACACACAAAATACTGGCAGTAGCAGGTTCGTAGACGTCGTGCAATCACGGCTGCCCTTCCCTTGAACGGAATCACGCTCACAAGCCCCGAAAGCGACGATTGTTCTCGAATGCTGGTTAAGCGAATGGTGACACGACTTTTATCCTGTATACTTTGTTCTTCGTGAACGGATGCGGGTTCCCGTGTACACAGGTGTCATTTCGGTTTCCTGGGAAGGCTCGATTGGTATGATGTGGTGTGTGATGGGCTGTCGTGTGATACAAGCCGTGGTAAGTGAGTATATGTAGGAGTTAGCGAGAGGGCATCACGGCGATCTTTTCCTTGCTCAGTGTTTGCTTTTGTAGCTGAGTTAGGGAGCAGCCTTGAATCATGATTAGAGCTCAGACAGGGGTTCGCATTTTTGTTTTCAAGCTTACGAGGCTGTACCAGTTCGTGTCTGGCAGAGCGACTTCAAGTTGAAGTTATGTTCTTGATAAGTCTTTAGAACTTCTCCACGATTTGGAACGGAACCTTTAGTAAAAGGCACATGCAATTTCGTGCTATTCCTTCTAGTTCAAAGAAGTCGAAATGCATAGACCTTATTGCTTCTAAGTCCATTTTGATGGATGGCAGTGCCAGGTCTGAAGACACCAGAATCTTGCTTTGGGTTTCCATGGCTGGAAGACCGAATATGTGGCAAACTTTGATCTCCGGTAGTCAAGTAGATACTATTTGTTAGTATCCCGTGGTGTTATTCATCATATCTTGTTTGATTAGACATGCCATTCCTTCTGCCTCTCAAGGTTATGTCTTTTCCGCGGGAATCTCGACAGGTGTTGAGCTGCTAGATCTTTCGTACCTTCAATGCGTGAATTGAATTGGAAGTGACCAAGTCAGTATTGGGCGTTACTCGGTCGTGACTGCCAAACCTCATCATTATTTGTGGTCGAGTAAGAACACACCATGGCAGGCAGGAGATCAGGCAATCTCATACCATCGTGCCTTCCTATGTCTTCTGCGAGTAAGCCAGCGAGATTGGAGGAGAAGCCTATCGTGAATCTCATCTAAAAACATGTACAATTTATTATTATGAGCTTGCTTAGACCATCATCACCCACCTCCTACCACCTCACAGGGATTTCCAAAGTATTTCTTCTTAACCCCAACGTATCCCACGTACAACTCTCCACACAATGTCCGTCACCCACCATCGTACATCTCGCTCCCAACAGCCCAAAACATCTATTTTCAAATCCCGCATCAATCGCCATGGTCAATACGATCGCTCATCCACAACCTTCTTACACCCAGAACGAGACAACTCATACACAATGCCCAACCCCCAAACCAAATCACCAACTTTCAATTCCCGCATCAATCGACATGGCCATTACAACCCTCGCTACACACTCCCAGAACAACAACACCACCTCACGCCTTCGGAACTCTTTGTCCTAGTATTTGCCCTCGGCATTCTCGTAGCGCTCGTCTCGTGGCTGGTATGGATTATGGTCGAGTTCTGCATCACGTTCGTGAAAGACAAAGTCGACGATATGGATATCGGGAAGCGCTTTCGAGACGATAGACATCGGGCGGAGGAGACGCCTAAGAAAGCCGTCAAGGCTGGTGTCTTACTGGGAAAATTTGGATTGCGTGGCTTGGCCGAAGTTGGGGGGAGGATTTTTGGGCGGAAGGAGGTAGAGGCTGAAGGAGAGAGACGTAGAAAGGATGAGGAGTGGAGAGGTTTGTTGGGTACAGCGGAAGATGGGTTGGAGAGAGGTGGGTATGGTGTTTTTGATGAGAGACAGGGATATGGGTATCATGAGGGTATGATGTATCCGTCGATTTCGGGGAATAGATTGAAGTATGCGGATGGTGCAAGTGAGAGTAGTGGATGTATTGGACCGATGCATGGTCATAGGGAGGAATGTGTTGGTGAGTGCACGCTTCAGACAAGGAGACGCAGTCGAGAGGATGCAGGCGAGAGTTCTGTATAGGTAAAACTCTTCAGAGGCTGACAGGCTGTAACTTGAGAAGGACTAGGCTTATAGGAGAGGCAAGTTTCGAGATTGACAATACCCAAGTGGTTAACACAGAGAATGAATAGTTTTTGATCAAGAAGTAGTTCGATTGTATTCTTCCGAGAACCTGCACAGCCAAACCTGACGCGTTCAACAAGAGCTATACTAAGCTTAGATACGTTCTCAGGCTAAGTTATTCACCAGGAGAACTTCATGCCTTCCAAGGCCTTATTCAAGCACTCGATAGCATGCATACACTCCGCCTAGATATCCTTCCCATCCCCACGAGACTTGTCACAAGCCAATCGACCTTGGCATCTGGACTAGAAATCTTGGACGATCGTGAGAGATTTTTTCCGGCCTTTACTGCCTAGGAAATCCTTCACCTACATTGTCTTTCCTTTCACACCAGGAATGTCCAGACCCGACTGACACTTTCCACTTGGAATAATAGCCAAGAGCGAATAACGACTTCTTAGTCCTGTCTATACGAAATCCAGCTTTTTGCGTGGAGAGAAATGAAGACAGACAAGATAAGCATATAAAATACATCGCACTGAATAACAGCTCTCTTTTCCTCGTGGAACAATACACCAGAGAGCAAGCAAACGGAGGCACTTAGTCCTGAACCTCAAGCGAAAAAGCCGACAGGCATCGATAGAACCAGTGCATTATCCGTATCCCTCCACAGAGGACCTTTTATACAATCATACACCTCTTTATTTGAATCCACCATGCCCATTCCCCCTTCTAAACATCCATCATTCCATACATCCCATGTAGCGCCCATTCCATCACTCAAGGACGTTGAACCCTAATGCCCTCCTTTCCTGTCCTTAAGAAGCTGCTATTGCACTCTTCATAAGCCCGTCCAGCACCGAAACCCATTCCAACAAATGCAGGCCACGCTCTCCGTTTGAAGAGGAGCACCGAGAAGACGACGCCGAAGCCGAGACCGAGGGAAGAGCGGATGAGGAGAGAGGAGAGGCAGCGATCCCACTATGCTTTCCATTAGCTCAAAGTCCAGAGAAAGACCAAGTGTAATCCCATCACGAGTCTCATAGAAATAGCACAATAGAGGACAAGAAAACATACCTTCTCATTCAGAAGCGTCTCGGAAACAGGCTTGCTTGGGCGCGCAACAGCCGCGGGAGGAGGAATTGACGTCTCAGGCATGGTTCTGTGATCCTGTATTTCTCTCAGCATAAGTCTCAACCTTTATCCAAACAATTGACCTACCGCGGATTATCGTATTGAGCTGTATTGTGAGGTGTTTGGAGCTGTGTTGTCACTCCCAAAGCAGCGTCGAGCTCCAACTTGCTGCCGATTCTTGGACACGCGGTGAGCTCGGCAGCTGTATCAGGGATAGTGCACACGGCAGAAACTGCGATAGGGAACTTTTTTTGATACAGAATTGAGGAGTGATAACTACGGTATATAGTCGCGCTTTGGATATAACTATGGTATGTTTGACTTTTTCTGATTTTTTCTCGTCATGAAGGTGCTAATATATTACAGGCGTCAATATCCCGCGCTGCTCAAGAGCAGCTTGCGCTCTTGGAGAAGCAAGCACCACCGTTCGAAGACCAGTTAGTGGAAGCTGCGAAATTTATTGGATTGGGTCTGGATAAAGTCTGTGATGATGACCAAGACGGAATCGATGCAGCAGGGGCAGGGAGGAAGATCCTGTATCATGGCAGAGAAGAATGGCTTCTGAGGTGGTTGTTGAAACGACTACAAGCTCCAGGAGACGAAGTACCTAGGTGGGCAAGGAAATTGAATAGGAATTGCAATGCTCTTTGCTAACTTGTTGCAGGAATACTCCTTCGTCATGGCGGCTTCTAAGTCATCTGTTACGAAACATACCTCTACCAAACGCTGCGCGAATCTTGGTTGACCGGAAATTTCTATCGATAGTACGACAAACTTTGGAGGAAGCACAGAATTCTGCAAGTAAGGACGGGCAGACCAAGTCAAATCCGAAGTCGAGCGCAGCAGAGCAGGAGACTGTCAAGGCGTCCAAGAAGAGGAGAAGGTCGGGGGAATTGGTTACAAAGTCAAATGGCTCGAAGAGTACCGCCCTGCCAACCCTTCTGGATGCTATTTTTTCGACATTGAAATGCATTGTACAAAATACAAAAGCAACATCTCGAGGTTCAGATCAAGATCGCAGTTCGGCGTTTCAATCAGAATATATAAGGACAGTCATTAGAACGTCAGCTGAAGAAGCGGCAACCATCTTGGGTTCCTGGCTGTCTCTGTGCCATACTGCGCTCCCACAACTTGGATGCCTTGTATCTGTCAAGACATGGCTTGATCCGTTTGTTGAATTGTGGCACTCACATGTTAAAGATGATACTCCCCATCTGCATTTCTCGCTACACGTAACGAGACCACTGCTGAACCTTCTTCGATCCTCCGCAGATGATGGGTTTCCTGTATCTTGGATTGGACAATTGGAGATCCTTGTGGCTCGAAATATCTTACTACCAATCAGAGCCGATCAAAGTCTATTGGAGATCTTGACTAAAGCCTCTGTACTACAAACTGCCGATAATGCACCATTCTTGTTTGACATAGCTACGCGGGCAGTTCACCCGACTGGGTCCGCCAGACGAAGGAGAACTTCAGATGAGAAATTCTTGCAGTCTGTTTTTGCGTCACTGAAAACATCAATTTCCACCATGAAAGGAGACCATGGAAAGCAGATACGTGCTATGTTGCGCTTGGCGATCGAACACAAACTAGGTATGTTACTCTATACCCAATCAGCCAAGAGTTCCTTCGAGCCAGGCTACATGATTATGTACTGATATTATTAGACTTGGACCTTGCCGTTCTACGTGAGATCACTTCCGAGTGTGCCATGGCAGATTGGGACATTCTAGCCACCATAATAGAGCTAGACGCTAATGTATTCCTCCTGGGCAAAGGTACCTTCCTCCTGAACCAGCTCTTGGAGGCCATCACGGAAGCCTCTTTGTCCCAGATCTGGTCTGATGTTCAGGGAAAGGTCGTTTTCACGGTCCTTGTACCTCTGATGCGAGCATTTTCCCAAGCTCGTGACCTTTCGGGATTCATACGGCACTGGTTTTCACAGCTCGTTCTCTTTGAGACACTTCGGCAGGATGGGAAAGTGGTCCTCTTCAGCGCCTGGGAGGACGAGGCTCTTCAGATCGAGCTCCAGAAGCTCATGGAACCATCCTTGACTGTTTCTCAGATCACGAAGATCTTAGACTGGCTATCAGGTGAAGTTATAGAACACCCAGATGCAGTTTGTATTATCCTTGAAGCCATTGCTGGATCTGTATCTGGAGAGGAGCAAGTGGTTGATGCTATGAACATTCGCCCGTACGACATTATGTTCAAGAATAATGCCGCTGATAAACTCAACTCAAGATACCGATGGCGGTCCTGGAGAATCCTCTCGCGTTCCATGAGCTGGCTTGAGATAGACGATCTTAACAAACTTGGAGCACTCTGGCAAGATCAGGCGATGCCTTTTGAGACGCTTTCAACCTTGTCTAGATCTGAGAGCATTCTCAAGATAAAGCCAAAGGAGAGACGAGGTCTAGAATCGCTTGAGATTTTCAGATTCGCTTGCTCAGCATGGACAGCGGCAACCAAGCAAAGGAGATCTGTCGATTCGATTCGATCTATGGCTAAAGCTATGATACCAGGTCTTCTCCAGGCCTTGGCGAAAGACGTCAATCAATTCTTTGGGGACCTTCAGAATAGCAAGGAGCTCGGTAACGAAGTCTGCGATTCGAAGCAAGATTCGCTGTCAAGAGGCAAGGGCTGGATGGTTTGGGCCCTCATTAGATGCTTGTTCGTTGAGCACTCAAGTGTCCTTCTACTTGTTCTCTCTTCGGAAGGGCAAACGCTTGCGGAAATGCTAGAACACGTCTTCTTGATAGCCTCAACAACCTTCCCGGACAACGAAAGCGCCCATTCAAGCAGTTGGCTGCAGAAGAACCCAGCAGCCTTCCAGGAAATTTGGAGACTTGCTTTGCGCGGGGGAACGTCGACCTTGAGAAGCGATATGCTAGAATCCATCAACAATCCCATTCTCACCCACGGACCACTTGCAAAACAGTTCATTGCAACCATTCTCAAACACGATACGCATCTCAGAAACCCACTCATCAATTCTTCAGATATCAACGCATTCGCCGTCCGTAGTCTCAATGATCTGACTCTCGATGAGATCCCTAAGGAGTTCAGAGGCCAAATCATGTCCAGCTGGTCGATAGCTGACAAAGCTGCTGAGCATAAAGATAATCCTTCCACCGCTCTTAGAAACGACGTGCTGTTCTTGAAAAGAAAAGTCATGAGTCGCCCCAAGCTATATGAGAACACGGCATTCCAGCATTTCTTCGATCTTGCAGACACTCTTACGGAAGCAGAACTCTCAGATGTCTCGAACAATCTAGCTTCACTGAAAGACCTAGCTCGTCTGACAATTATCTCCGCTCTGGAAACCATCGACCAGCCTCGAAGCATTTCATACATTGCTGATGCATTCAAGAAAGTTCAGAAGAAAGTCAGCAAAGCTGGTGAGAAGAAGAAGCACAAGTTGAACTTCGCGGTCATCACCATGATCGAGGTTGCGCTTAGCGAATGCCTAGGGAAGGCAACTACATTGAACGATTCGGACATCATCCAACGGACAGATCTGGAGAGCGTCACTACCTCCTTCAAGGACGTTATTCTGTCCCAATTGAAGGATGCTATCCACAAAATACGGAAGGGTACCGCTAGCGACTCTCTGCAGGTTCTGAGTATCATCGACGCTCTTTCTACGCTTGGCGTAGACAAGTCGAAGCTTGGTGATCTCGAGGATGCTTCAGCAGCCCTGGCGGATTTATTTGGTATCATGGGTAACAATTTTGGAGAGAGGCTGAAGACTTTCGTGGTGATACATGGAGCCAAGTCCGATGTATCTACTCAATTGAAGGGTTCTGTCACAACCTTATATGCTCGAGAGTCAATTATTGCACGATCAAATGCAGCAATATCGGACCTGGATAATGACGAGAAGCTGGCGCTGCTCGAAGAACTGTTCGGAGATGACTTGAGCGGACTGGCCCAATTGGACCAATTGCTCGCTGCCAGACAGATCATAACATCTATCAAAGGTATAAATTCGAAAAGACGGCTTCTTGTTCCCTCATTAACATAGTCCAGATATTCGAAAACCTAAGCAAGAAACTCGACATTTGGATGACTCTGACGACGAAGAGGAAAAAGAAGGCTTCGATTTGACTGAAGCATACACCATTCTCGCTTTGGAATTAGGACAATGTACAGATCTCGTGCAATTCAACGTAATCAGCGAAACGCTAATGCTGATGCTTGAAACCAAAGTAAGTCTCCATGTCCAGCCATTCAATTGACACTATATTGACAACCCTCAGCGTCATAACATTTCCCAATACAATATTGATGCAACGCTGGGAAGCATTACTGCTCTCTGTTCACCAGCCAGTCCTAATCTTTACCCTATCTATACACACCTCTGCTGGCTGATGCAAGCCGTTCTGACCCACCAACGCCTCAAGTTGAAAGGTCATTCTCATCTCACCCAGCAAACGCTTCAATCCCTACTACGCTGTCTCTTTACGCCTCTTTCACACAGCACTAACAAAGCCAATCGATTCGGGCTACCGCCACCTTGGCTCGTACCTGCTTCTCACCAACTTCAGGCCTCGCACGGTGAAGCATTCACCAGACTTATCCTCTCAATTTGCGACCCAACAGTCTCAGCAGTTCAAGGCAATTCCAATACCCTGACTTCCGAGAAAGACAAAGCAAAGCGTATCGCAGCTCAATATATGAAGTTCGTGCTAGAAGACTATGTACGTGGTCAATTGGAGATGAAGATGTTGCCCGAAGTCAGGGAGAAGATGATTCCGGGGCTTTATGCCATTATGAACTGCTTCACAGAGGAGATCAGAGACGCAGTTAGTGCGGAGCTCGATTCGAGTGGCAGAGCTGTATTTATGAGGCTGTATGCGGACTGGAGAAGGTTCGAGAAGCCAAGAGGATACTAATGGCATATATATATATATATATGTCTCTCTCTCTCTCTCTCCACGCGGAGCAATGACTAAACTTCAGCCAAATAGACAGAAATATCACCATTTGATAGTTGTACTTCGAAGTTCTCCTGTTCCGATTATCTCACATTTGCAAACCAGGCTTCTTCTCCAGGTGTCGACCTTCAGATCTACAGTCCGGCATCTGGCTCCCTCGGGGATATTGCCGTTCTCATCCATGCATTCTTCCTCTATCCCCATCATCCATTCATTGACAGCGGCCATGCACAACGCATCCCACAGCCCTTCTTTGCATTTTGCTTTTCTCATCAACGCGATACATCGTCGCCTAATCGTCGGCTCGCGACACCATTTGGCCACCAATCGTAATGGATTAACAATGCCTATATCGAATATGTAAAGATCATCTTGAGCGAAAATAGGATCATCTGTGATTTTTTCCGCAGTATCGATGACAAAGCGGAACGTGGAAAGGAAGGAGTCCAGTGAGGTCGAGAAAGATGACAACAGCATAATTTGGTGTGTTATCGCCTCGATCTGTAGAATAGATGCCGCAGCCCAATTTCTGCTGCCTTCCTTTTGGCACTTATACAGCGGGGCGTAAGCATCAAGCCATCGTTGAATCTCGTCCAGATAGCTTACGAATTCTATGCGCTGGGCCGGCGGTAAAGATGACGGGAGCCCAGTCTCTGATTCGGGATGAACTTGCACTGTTCCAGTCTCGGTCCCAGTCTCGACACGTGTCATGCGGGTGTCATGCTTAAGCTGCCTTCAAGACTTTAGCATGGTAAAAATAAGATGTCTTTGGATCGGGATCGGGGTCATCAACGAAAATGATACCGATCCAAGATCAATGAGACTTTAAGGGCGGGATTTGTACATACGGATACGCCTCAGAAGTCGAAGCGATGAAATGCGATGTGCGACGTTGAATGAGCTCCAAGTACATCCTTGACTCCCGCAAACTCGTAAACACATCTGGCAAATCGTCCACCATTTCCTGGCTCTCGTGTTTCATCTCTAGGTGAACAGATGCTGGTCGAGGATCGATCCAATTCATGATTTGCAGATCCATGCGCTTGTAAATGTTGATTATTTCTTCTTCAACTGTTGCGTTGGAAGGAACGGCGGTCTTGGTTGTCAAGGAAGGCTTCCGAGCATGAAGCCAGTCCTTGAATATTCTGTGACCGCTGACTGTGTGTGACCATGCCTGGAAGTAATTGCCCTGCAGAGCTTCAAAGCAGACAACGAGCAGACACGCTATCAGTGCGTCTTTGAGTCCCTTTTCACCAGCTACGAGGTTTTCTCGCATCTGAGCAACAGCAGTTCCATACTATACGAAACGTTAGCATCGGCTTTGACACAAGTCTTCTTGGGACGTATTCACTGACCTGACTAAGAGCAAATTGATATCGAGGCGAGATCACAATACCACGAGTTGTTGTCTTGTCCTCTTCGAATTTACGGCCACATCCTGAAAGAGCGCCAATTGCTGTCAAAGCAGTCCGAATGAAGGGGGTTCCGTGGGATGCTTGCGGAAGAATCGTGTCCCAAAGCGATGTTGGAAACAGGCCTGGCAATGAGTGGCTTGTATTTTGAACGAAATGGGAAAAGGATTGATAATGATCTTGAGATTTGAATGTCTCAGTGGTTATTGATCGAGGAAGAGCTTGCAGGTGACTGCCCAGGTTGCGGTCAGTAGTGAGCTCGAGGGCCTCTGTGGTAGAAGAGTCCTTTAGGTCACGAGAAATCAGTAATGTCAAATATGGAGAGCTTGGAGGGGGCCATTGAAAGTGTTTTGGCTCTGGCTGATTCGCTCGGCACGTACCTTGGGTAGAAGAGGAAGCAGTCGTCTTGAAGCGGGATCCCGTGCGGTCCGAGGCGGACCCTTATTTTTAGATCTTCGGGAACGATAGGATGGAGTCGAATATCTGGATATTTTAGCACAGTACGATTACTTGGAAGCTTGAAAGGAAATGTTTTGGATGAAGTAAAATTCTGAAGACTGATCATCGCTTACCCATCGCAACGCCCCCAAAACTTAAGACACCTTAAACAAGCCGGTTTAGTCTCATCGCACTTGACTCTCCGATCTCTAAACGCACAGAATAATTAGCAACCATTCTTAACCGGATGCAAAGGGAGTCTCACTTGCACGTTGTACATCCTGTCCTTGTCTTCGGCTTCCTAGCACGACTTCGACGTTGCGGTTGTGTATCATCATCCGGATTTTGCTCCGACGCTGCTGCCCCAGCAGGGCGGTGACACAAGTCTTCAGATGCCATGGCGTGAGTGGCGCATATGATCTCGCATTCATGCACACAATCAAGCCACTCGGATCAAGCCATGCAGTTGAACGAAGTGTTGGAAAATCGAATTTGGCGCCATGAAGTGACACTGATGTCGCTTCATGTTGCGGCACAGCTGCTTGGGCCAGTGCTTCGTAAAGTGTGCACCAATAAAAATCGTCATAGTGTCCATTGCCAAGTAATATGATCCCCCACTTCAATCTTGGAAGACCTTTCTGCAGTTCTGTAGTGGTGGTGCCATGAAGATATATCCTTTATCATTATGGTGGCGCAATTGGAGCTTTCAATTCCGCAAGTCACCAGATTACTGGTCGGCAAGCGAGAATTTGTTTTCCTTTAGTCAAGCTGCCGAACTTTCAAGTGCCGCATTTGGCTTGCTACGGAGAGTCTGCATGCTGGGTTTTGCTAACGGTGTTTGGGACGGGACGGCACGCACTCAAATACGCCCAATCTTCTAAATGAGCCATAAAGGCGACACTGGAGAAGAACGCGCAAGACCTTGCCAATCTCTCTGGCGCGGGGCCAGACATTTCCGAAACGAAATGCTCGTCCGAACATCGTCAAAATGCTCTGTTGCCCTTTTGAAGATTCAAGCCGCATTTCTGTAGGGCATAAACGATCCCATCTTACAGACGATAATACGCCGTTTAGGAAATGCGACGTGCAACAAAATCATTCTAGCAACAGGAGTAATACACTGAGCTGAAATAGAGTCGAGAAACCGTGAATACTCGAGTATTTGGGCGAGTAAACATATATTTCTGATAATCGTATTTACGCTGAGGTCTCGTTCCAAGCATATGAAAAGGGTATTAGGAGATTCATAGACACAGGTCTGGAAGCCAACATAGCAAAACGACGACACGATGCTCCCCATCTTCCTCCAGCACCTGCGATACGGTTGATACTCATGGCCGATCCACATCGAGTCTATATTCAATACATTCAATGACAATTGGCTCCTCCCATTGGAACTGACAGGATCGGGAATTTATCGAAGGTGATACTGATCGATAATTATTGATTAGCTTTGCAATACTGTTCTCACAAGACGGAGAGATCTTTACCCTTCAACCGAAGTCATCACACCCCGAAGTCACATCAGAGACAGGTGTCTACATCGTTGCGGCCCTCCTGCTTATGGCATTATGAGAAACGTACCAAGTACTAGAATGGCTCGTGTTGCCTTGACATCTTAGAGGACCAGAGTAGGATCCAATCCGTAGAACCCAGCCAAGCAGGACCCTTAACAATAGTCTCAATCGACATGGCAAGGAAAATGTACTTCTCTTGTGGCAACAACTACCTAAAATGTTCTACTGACCTCCAGGTTTACATTTGTTTTCACGCATCATCCTAAGCGAATAATATACCTTCCATTCGTACCACTTCACATTGTTATTGCTACCGCAAGGGAAAGGGGCTCGCTTAATCATATTTTCGAGCCTGAAGTAACTCTTCCTTTACACCTCCCACCTAAGAAAGCCTCTAACGCGCATTTTTCTGGAAAGGCTGACTTGCCTCATCGTGGGCATAAGCATTTATCGATTCGAGATAGTGCGACACAAGCATAATATGAGCCTAGAATGTGTCTGATATGCATGCCAGACGGGCCATTTGCCCAAAATATGGAGTCGGAGAATCGCCAGGCGAGATTGATCTATGGTTAGGCATTGTAACTTCGAAAACAATAGACTTTGACAAATCATTAAAACCTTCATGTCTTTGAGCCACCAAATGTCTGGCCAGGCCGCAATGGAAGGGATGAGTATGCTAGTAAGCTCACCAGCTCGTGGCCGAAAACGTGGGGAAAGGGAAAGTTCCGAACGATCGTCAACACAGCGCGACCATCTCGGCTGACCCGCACTGCTAACGTGGATAACGTCACTTAGTGAGGAATTGATATTTGTATTTGATCGATTTAGACAAAAGAGTCATGGGTGTACGGATCCTTTCAGAACTTCGTTTTTCAGTCATTTGAACGAGATCATCGCAGTCTACCCGTCCTCTACCCTCAAAATGCTGTCAATTAAATTTTTCTTCCTGCTCGTGGCAAGCACGCCGTCGCTACCCGTGATGGTGGAACAGACCTGCTTGTCACTGACCTGCTTCGTCTCGACCGCGCGATCAGAACCATCACATACGCTGCAGGAAACTACACTGGAGGTACTGAGGGATACAAGGCTATTCGAGAATCATTCGCAGAAACCAATCGTACAAATCGCATCGCCTACTATGATGCCATGACTATTTCTCCTCGTGAGTAACAAACAGATCTGGTAAGATACAGCTATACTGATAACATCAGAAAATGTGAAGGACTCCAACAGAATTATCGCTGTTGTATCGGACCCAATCACGCCAGATATCACAGATGCTGTCAACGCACTGATCGCGAAGAAGTCATTGATAGATGCGGCTGGGTTCATGCAAGAGACTGCCGACAGTCTGAATTTGATCTCATATGATCACGACACTTTGAGCTTGGTTGCTGTCGCACCAAAACTGGCACTGGTAACAGTTCCAAGTGCATCAGTACCGGTCTTGGCCATAGATCTGACGGTACGTAAATCTCGTCCATGGCTCGCTCCTCTGAGCTGTAATATGCCAGACAATGCTAAAAGAACTTGCGCTTCGGATCTTGATATCCTCGAATTTGAAGCATGGACTGACTCTGCGTAGTGGAGAGAAGGCGTATTGGCCTTTGGTGGTGTTCCCTTGGCACCAATCACTATGTGAGCCTTGAGGCCTGTTGATACCTATGGACACGATAAGTATGAGGATAATAGAGAGGGTTAGACAGAATTCCAGGTAGTTTCTAGTCGGGCATTGAGCATTTGGTGTCTTCATTCCAGCTTCTTTTGCCTCCTCTTACATCCAAGACATCTTACTTGTTGCCAATATCGTTGACCATCGAATGTGCGTTGATAATAACCAGAACATCCCTGAACATTGCTGCTGCGTAAGTTTGATTACGGGCAGGAAACGTATTTGCATATCTTTCAAAACTTTATAGTCGAGCAATCATGTGGTGATTCTCTAACGGGACGAACGTGCGCAGGTCATTATATGTAGCGGTGCAGAAGTAGACATCACCTGGCAGCACTGCTTGCATACTGTACATCAAGAAACGATGATATCTCTGTATTGTACCAGCATACTACAGTGCAGCAGACCGTGCCCAAGACATGCAGGCAGTTTCATGACATGCCAAAAGAGATTGTAATGAGCTTAGGTGTTGACTTTTTACGAGGTTTGCCGCGAGTCATATGAACGCCCGGCCATTTCGGGCATAATTCCAAGTTTGCCGATTTAGCATGCTTGAGCGGTGACACTGAAGCATGCAGGTGGCTACCGAAGCCAGATAAAAGTGGCCGAGATTGACGAAGCTGATGTTATCTTGTAGGTAAGGAGTACAGTTCCAATGCTATAACTCTAAGATACTTCCTTGAATTGTAGTCTCAGTAGTCTCGGTAGCGTCACGCAGAGCTTTTGTAACTTTATCAGAATATTGTAAGTAACATTCTGAAGATGTTTTGTGACTTGAGTATTCTCGCCTAATGAGATTCACCGACCGGCCACTCTTTTCTGACAGTAGCATGGTAAGGAGGCGAAATAAGAAATGATGGACCCCACAATTTCGTGAGTTCGGGATCCAGATTTTAACCGCACAAGTTCCGAACTTTACTTCCGAGAAGAGGCGAATTCCTAATTAGTAAACAAACCGCACCTTCCTTTCGGCCAATATTTCGTCTTTCTGTATCGAGAACTGCTACGAAAAGTCAACAAATCTGTGTTTGCTGAAGATATTGATGGGACTTTACTGGCTGGACAGCCTCATCCAAACTTCATATTTTGCAACGGAAGATGCCTCGTATCTGGAACTGGATGTAGGTCACCGTCTCAAGCTATCACTTCAGCTTTTTAGACTAATCTATGAATTGACTTCCACACCGGGGAAAAGGCGGGGATACGAAAATCTTAGTCGCATTGACCAATTGAAATTTGTTCTCCAAGATCGCAAAGATGGGGGAGGCTGGGGTAGCCATATGGGCAGATGGGTCGCATGGCACCAGTTCATCACTAATTTAATCATGAATATCGCCAGCCGTACAGGGAGCGTGGAGACTTTGGTAGGGACGTTACAATGCTTTTTCCACTAGTCGGAGAAAACAGAAGGAGAAATACATCGGGGAACGTGAGATTCCCGACGTCAGCTAGAAGATGGGGCAAGCTGGAACTGCACTATATATGATTTAGTACTGTTGCTATCAGAATCTTCTTCTCTGCACTTGCAACTTTGTCAAGAGAAGGTAAACTTCAACTCAAGTGCATCATGTTTTTCCGATCATCCTTAATTGCGGTCATTGGCCTTGCCACCTTCGCAACAGCTTCGAAAAGCAATGCGACGACCAAGCTTTCTACAGGTAAATATATCTACATTTTGTCCTTTTCAAGCCAACCGCTGACTCGACTTTAGAGGCGCAAAATCTGTTCGACTTTTCTATGTCGATCAATGATGTAAGATTTGATGAGTCTTATAAGATGATCTGGACTGAAGACAATGGCCCTTGGTCTGTTCGTTTTACTGCGTGGTACACGGCAGGTCTGCTCTACCGAAACCAGGGTAATGATGTAGAGAATGCGAAAGGAGCGATCAAAGCTATGTAAGTTCGACTTCTAGATGTCACGGGGCTCAATACTGACGATCCTAGCCTGGCTACCCAGATGAAGGAAAACTTCACTTCACCATGGTATGGTGATTTCAAGCTATCTCCTGACGGTAAGTCTAATCTTATAATCTTCAAGCAGGAAAGTTCTAACATGATTCAGAACCAATTCCACAGACTCCTCTCTACCCTTCCAAGATCTATGTAAGAGCTTTTACAACAATTCTAGAACTATTAAAACTGACTCAAGACAAGGGCTCGTACGATCCAAATTGGCGTGAATTCATCGCTTCGCAATTAGTCCAGTGCGTTGAGGAGTTTGAGGACCTCCTCGGTGAAGATCTCGTGAAAGAGATTGAAACTGCAATGGCTTATGCCGCCGTCGGTGCCATGAGAAGAAATGGCACAAACTCTGATGGCGACAATCTCATCCTAGCCTACTCAAACCCTGGCTATATTCGAGCTCTGAACGTGGCATGGATAGGTAGTCGTATTAATAACCAGACTTTCATCGACTTTGGTAACACCCAAGGAACTGAGCTTTTTGAGCTGTTCACCAAGAATGGAGCAAATACCATGGGCGAATACAACGCCCCCAACTACTACGGCATGGATTTCTGGGCCCTGGGAGCCATGGAGAAGTATGGACCTGCAAATTCTACGGTCAAGGCACATGCTCCTGCTATCATGTCCAAGCTTTGGGATGATATTGCCGATCACTACAATCCATACCTCGGAAACTTGGTTGGTCCTTATGATCGAGCCTATACCCGTGATATGAATGTTCACGATGCCATTCTCTCTCTGTACTTCTGGGGAATTTTCGGTTACGGAAAAGCTGCATCTCCTTCAAAGGGAGACTTAGATCTCCAATATGACGTTACTCAAGGAGCAGCTATTGCTCTTATCATGGACAATGTCGCAAGCGCCATGTCTCCTGCAGTCAAGGAGGCATTGTTGGAAGGATTCGGAGAGGAGCGAACTTTGAGCCGCACTATCTACTACGATCTCGAGACCGAGCACAACAGAACTACCACCTCTTGGCTCAGCAAATCCTTGATGATTGGTGGCCAGAAGCTTGCCGAGCATGTTGACCGTGGCAAGCAATTCGTACCTGCCATCGTGCACTGGGCATCTGACCCAACTCACAAGCCAAGGCCGCTCAATGGCTACTTCAGCTTGTTTCCAACCGCCACTACAATTACCGCTATTGCCGAGCGCCAAAAGTTGACCATCAGCTATCCAAACACGACTCAACCTGGATCAGACTCGTTCCAGTTCATGCTCTCAGGTATCCCACCACCGTGGATATTGGCGGGCAATGTTGTTGATGGCTTCACGAATGTTCCGTGCTTGGATGTGAATGTTACAGCTCCGGGTCTTCGAAGGCTGCCTACGGAGTATGGATCTTCAATCTACGGATCTTGGTACTATAACATTACATATGTTGTGCCAGCAAATTTCACTGGAACGCCAATGATTTCGTTCGATATGGCACATACGTGTTAAGCTACAGTTGGATAACAGATAGAAAGAATAATGTCTACATAATGAAATAAATCTTGATAAACATCTCATTGACATTTCTGTATGGGCTCCTTCTGCGCACCAAATCTTGACTTTGATTACTCGCTCAAATATTGTAGTGGGAGTCTTGATCTGATCTCTCAAGCTCATCATGATACTTAAACAGCTCTCGTTGGTACAAAGACTCAATATTGGGTATCTTCAAAGGAACAGCACAAAACGCGCTCTGAATCCGAGGTTCATACCGAAGATATCTGATCAGCACGTCAAACTGACATGCGAGCTTTCTCTTGAGGCGGCTTCGGCGCATGCTCCTTCAGCACCTCATCCCAAAACCGATAGAACTCCGAATCCCTCTTCACACCATCACAATCCAATGCTATCACCAAAGGCACTCCATCATCATCCACCATGTTTTCTCTCATGCCCTCTACTGCTCCGTCTCCAAAACAACCTGACCACCTTTCCAATAGCTTCCGCGCTTCTTCATACGTTGGAGTCGCGCTATTGATCTGCCACCCACCATTACTCAAAGACTCTATCGCGCTCTGCAGCTCGTTTTCGGTGTCAACTTCAGTACGTTGGGAGTTGTGGTACGTTGGGTCGATGGGCCTTACCGATGGTCTCCAAGATCGGTTTCGGAGGGAGAGACCTAGTACGACGTCGTCTTTCTCTGGAACAGGTGGCTTCTCGTCTTCTGAATCGCTGTCGTGGAACTCGAATGGGTTTTTAGTTCTATATGGCTCTGCTTTAAGTATATCCAGCCCCTGTGCAGCCGATACCAGCTTTCGTATGTTTAGCGGCAGCGTGGGTGGAATCTCATCTTCCTCCGTATCGGCATCCTCAACGACATCATCTTCATATTCCGAGGTTGAATATGTACTCTCGATACCAAAAGCCGGGTAATCGTTTCCCAAAGCTAGGATATCCGCTTCGCAGTCTTTGCACAATCCTCGCGTTGACCATACAATGCCGAGACCACAAAGCTTGCACTTTTTCATGACTGGTTGATCCAAATCCTTCGAATCCCGTTTCAGACCATGTCCCTGACTTCCAAAACTCTCGTCCCCCTTTCCTCTCGTGTTCGGTCTGAGATTTTCATTCCTCACGGGCGTCATAACACCCAAGCCACTTCCCAGAACGCCTGGCGCCTCATCCCCCATACAGAAAAAACTCTCATCGCTATCCCCATCTTCATCATCCTCGCCAGCCTTCTTGCCCAGCGAAAAAGACGGATAATTCAAATACTCAAACGGCGTCTTGAACTTCCGCTGCACCTCCCGTCTCGCCTCATCCAATATGTCAGCACTACTTCCGATCGAACTCACCATCCTACTTCCCGCCGACGCCGTCTTCCTCGTTCTCGAAGTCGGTCGCGCGGACTGAGAACTCGTGCGCGGAGAGAGGGTTTGTGGTGTTCTTTTTGCGTGAGAGGGTGAATATGGGAATGTAGAGACGGCACTAGTGTGTGAGAGGTGGTCTAAGAATGGATTGTGTGGTGGTCGAGGAGGCGGGCGACGGTGATGTCCGCTCGAGATATTAGCTGATGGCGGCGGAACCACACGTTCGAGTTTTCCTTCTTGCATTGCTTTGCGGAGGCTGTTTATCTTGGTCATCCCGTCTCGCTTGTCTTCTGTCTCTCGTGATAAATCTGCGGCGGCTACTGGTTTCCTCTTGACTAGATTGGAAAAGGTGCCTTTCATCTTGAGTGATTGGATACTTGGAAAGTGCATCATTGCTTTGGCTTTGGCTTTTGGGGTTGAGGTCGTTGATGAGGACTCCTCTATGGGACTTTTCAGTGGCAGATAGCTTCCACTTGAAGTGGCGATTCCAAGCACCTTGTCCTGCTTCCTCGTCTCCTTCTTCTCACGATGGTTTTGTATCGAGTATCCGGTTATCTCAGACTTGCTCCCAGTAAGCGAGTGATTTGACTCTGACTCGCTGAATTGCGGAAATAATGTTACTGGTCTCTCTTCGCTATTGTTTTCGTGATGCGAATCAAGAGAGTGAGTGTCAAGGTTCTTGGATATGCGGCGTGAAATAAAACTGCGTACTTTCATGGATGCGGAGAGACGCTTGTTAAGGACTGGGGTTGAAGCCAGTGAATCATCGTGGGTGGCATATTGGCTTTTCATGTTTGATGAATTCAGCTTTTCGTTACTGGAAGGAGACTGGGACATATGTGCACAAGTGATGATTCGATATGATAGATAGATCTGAATCAGCTTTAATGGGTCAGGCGATCATACTCAAGTATGTGTAGGTGTAAGAGAAGCAATATGTTGTGTTTGCATTGAGTCAAATCCATCGATCCGCCAGCGGATCTGACGCAGCGACATGGCGCCTTTGTGACCGTTCGACCACTCATCGAATCACACTCATGCCATCCAATTCTTCACTGAAGCCCTTTATCCCAGTCTCCGTTTACGATACGATCTTTCGCCTTCTCTTTGTATTTGGTTCTATTCAAGGAAGTGGAATTTTGGCAGTACAGAAATGGATGATGAAAGAAAGGGATTGTACGCCTTTGTTCGATTACCGAATGATAAGTTCTCGCAAGGACTCGTGGGATTGACCCTCTATTCTTAGAATGAGTCCTTTGTCATAAGATTTCGTATGGGTTACCTAGGGAAAATCGGAAAGAGCAGGCTTAACTTGCCAGACAGCCAGTCATCCCAAAACTCATAATCGCAAAAATGACACAATCATTTGACCCCGAGAAGAACGCATCCCGAGCGGATATCAAGGGCCCTGAAATCTACAATCTATCGCCCCTATATTCGAAAGTTCAATAGCCAGAATGGTCGAAAACATCTCCCGACCCTAAATCCATCGAAGTGGGGACCAGCCAAATTAGCGAACATTAGAGTCAACAACACCAGACAGCTCTGCGAACAGGTCCCGAGAAGCAAACATCGCGCTTCGGAATCAAGGTGCAGCAGCAAGATTTGATATGACGAATCAAAGCGACGCCCCTGATGGACCCATGAATGTTTTGTTGCATGTCACAGAATTTAGCGTCTATAGCGTGGCGCTAGGATCGATATGCTTTGTCTGATTTAGAGGAAGTC
>JACBAH010007168.1:0-22432 GCA_014282315.1 Neospermospora avenae | reverse complement strand
CTTCCACAACCGGTAGACTTCCGTAATCAATGTATGCTTCTCACAGTTGATTAAACCCCCTACCCGTACCACATGAGCCCCACACCACCACACACCCCTTTACCTCCACACGTCTGTTAGCAGTGTAGTTCAAAGATTTCCTGCCATCTGTCCCCCGCTTGGCTCTTCCAATCACTCATTTGCTTTTAGATGCTTCGAGAGGCTGAGACAGAGATTATTTACTTCTTTGGTAGGCTGAGATAGCTATTCACCCAACATAAGCTTGGACAAGCAGCTGTCAGCAAACCCAGGCATCACGCCTATCATCACATCTGACCAACCTGTTAGTGTAAAGCGGCACCATAGCCGCCTCCGAAACTGTATGCACCGACCCCATTCCCACGGGTGCGGTTCAGTCAATCAAAATATCTCACGATTTCACCAAAAGCTCAAATTTCAGTCCCGTACGACCATTTTCTATGGCTGGCTGGATTCCACAATTCTTACAGCCTGTATGTAGCTAGGTCGGGCTTCCTCGATCCATAATGGTCTCGATCTAGCCACCCATAGACTTTTCGGGACAGGGCACAAGGTATGATATCGGAACCGCAGAGCTGCAGCTACTTCGTACAGGCTGTCAATAACGTACCTTTATTATCTATGGCCATACCCCTTACTACTTCGTACAGGGTCTACCAGTATATCACGATCATACTCGTAGTCAGCCAAGCCCTAGGCAACACGGCAAACACGAGCCTTGGATGGGGCAAGAGATAGGGGGACCCGTGACAAGCCTCATTCTATCACTCGATAGTTTGAGCTTGCTACCCGCTTTCACATTGGACAGAAGCTTACCTATCAAAATTCCGACCGTAGGACAAAAGAACCTGCATGGGACTATCAAATTTCCCCGCTCCCGATCGCTCGCTGAACCCCTGAACGTCTTGCCTTGACGTCCTATGCCCTACTACTTCTGATCCCGCATCCTTACTCCGAAGGAATGAGGGTGCCTTTGCTACTTCGAGGTATCAAACAGACATGTCCATACCTGGGTCATGGACCCTTGCCACCCTAAATTTTACTAATTGGCAAATGGCACAATACGTACGGAAATATTCCCGTGTGTTCGTTCTTACAGGGCTCCTCATATCATTTCCACACGATTGTTGGACCCTCAATCTTCGAGATCTCCGCTGCAAGAGGACGACAAAATTCCATTTCCTGGATGGGCGTCTCGATCGTCAGTGGCAATTGTGATGATCTTGTCCAGGATTCATAGAACCCCCTTTTTCTGAAGATGGAACAAGGGCTTCGTTGCTGCAGGCATAACCTTCAAAGAGAATGATCATTGGGTGCTGGACCGCTCACGCGCAGGACACCTGATTGTACACGGCACTGCGCTCGATTAGGCCGTGAGTGAAAGATATAACAGGTCTGTTACACAGATCTTTGGTCGTGCACCTTCAGGCAGGCATCATATATCAATCAATGTCGCCATCAACTTCCTTCATCCTGATTGTCACAAACATGTCGGTACAAGCCACCTTGAAAAAGATAGGGCTCCAAATATATTGCGAGCGATTTATCGATCACGGATTCGACAGATGGGACCTCCTTATCGGTATCAGCGATTCCGACATGGCAAGTCTCGGGATGAAGTTAGGCCACATGCGCAAGTTGCAACGCGAGGTCGCCACGTGTTTGGGTTATCCTCTGCGAGAGTCTCTGGATCTGTTCCCCTTGTCACTGACGAGACGACAATACAATGCCGAGAATGGTATACCACTATGGGTTATCACAAATGATACGAGGCGGGCAACCCAATATGCTCGTGAACAGTTTAATTCAAGTGCAGATCTGATGGCATATGCTTATTCCCTATGCCAGGATTCAAAGGTATCCAATATGTCGTATAGCAAGTTCCCTCAGACTGTTCGTAAGAGGTGGTCCCGGCTTTCAGTTGATGAGAAGAGTACATGGAGCGTACAAGTTGCAGAACAATTAGGCCGAATCGATACAGTGTAGCGTGGCCGGATCTATATTGGAGATTGGCTGGCACAGACTGACTATACGCGAGAGGAATTTCAGGTCAGTTTCAGCAATTTCCCTTCAGTAGCAGACCAAACTGCTCAACATAGCTTACGGTGTAGTAGTTTCAAGGAGAGAGTATTTCAGGCGCTAATAATATCTCCCATTCAAGCCCTCCAGATGATCCATCTTCAGGAGATAAGAGCCCAGATACGGTATGATTCCAGGTGGGGCGGGATCTTCATTGTGGCTTGGAGGCGTGATGCTAGATGATGAAGGTGGGGGAAGGCGGGTGGCGCCAGATTTTATAGTTTGTGGGGAGCTGCGGGTTAGACTACTCGCAGGTGGATACGTGATGGGTGGCTTGCCCCATGCCTCTCAAGCAACAATGGACACATCTGCAACAACGAACCTACTTCAAGAGCTGGTACTCGACATCCATTTCTACGAATCTCTCGACCAAAGCATCCTATAATGACCCTGAGCATCTCCAAGACAGGAAATGAGAGGTTTCCAGGAGTTCGTATCGCTGTCAGCAGAACCGAATGGGATACGCCGTTAATCCTAGGAGCATGTGTCAGCTGGGAGACTAGTAAACGGAGAATATAGCATTGGGAGTCGGGAGGAATTAGGAGAAACGTTACCAGAGCGTAGAGCATCGAGGAGCCAGCAGGAAGGAGCCGTGGGCAATTCGGATAGAAGGACAAGGAGCCTGGTGCGTTTAGGAGCCGCTGGCTCCTCGATGCCGTCTCCTACATGCTACTAGCTCCGCGTAGCATGAGTTGGAGCTATATTCTCCCTGGAACGGGGTCCTGCATGTACATTTCCGTTCGGAGGTCACGTGTAATGTTCCTCAAGCTTCAAATTCCATGCCATGTTTATAACAAGGATCAATTCACTACTTCAAATCGTACTCAAAGCTTGCGCACATAAATTCGATTGTAGGTTGCGTTCGAGCAGTGCGCCTCTCTAAGTGACGCCTTTAGAAGCGAAGCCCACAGAAATGGCTACCAATCCGGTAGGGATCAATATTGACTTGAGGAAATTCTCCTCGTGCAATTGAAAGCGATTTTGCTGAAGGGATTCGATCTTGTACATGGACGCTACGGCTCCTCCGGCTCAGCGGAAAAGCTTAGAAGATCCAACTCCGGAACTACTTCGCTCGCCGTTTTCAAGACTTCCACACACAACCTTCCAGAATTGCCAAGCCTCGACTCCGCAACACCCCAGGTCACTTCACGAAAAGGCTCGATCTCACCCTTACTCTTGATTCGGTAGTTACTCCGCGATAAAAAGCGTGTAGAGACGATAGGCCAAAACTTCAGGGACATGAATGCCAGAATTCATAATAAAGTGAAGTTATAGTGTTTGGCATCTCAGCTTGGAGTGGACTTGCAACATTTAAAGCATCTTTAAAGCGAGAAGAACTCTAAGTTGTTAGGATTTGATATCGACGCAACGCTTAAACTCACAGTCTGTAATGTGGAAACCATTCCGAGTACTTTGGAGCTAAATGATGAGTTATAGGAGGGGCTTCTTTCGCATAAGCCGCAAACGAACGAACGATTCTCAACATCTGCAGAGTCCGGGAGTACACTGCTCTTCGAGGACTTCCCTTACGACGTTGATTCCGCCTCATCACCCTTAGATATGACAGAATCAATGCAGGGAAACTACAGCATTGACACTAGGACGCGAGGCCTAGTCGATGCTCTGCAAAGCTTTTGCACCAGCCGAAAGAGCTTGTTTTCAGGATCCCACGGTGTGTCGGATGGAAATACACCAATTTCCAGAAGTCGATTGCTTTCGTGTTCAACTGTGGAAACCGCCTCAACAGCCATCCAATTGGTCTCCTATCACTTCTTAGCAATACTACCATCAAGCCGACTTTGGAGACCAGTTTCGTTTGGCACACCGTCAAGCGAATTGCATTTCTCAGCTCCGTATGGTTCAATGGGTAATTATGGAACAATCCAATTAACCATATCCTTTCACTAACAAGTCCAGCTTCCTCTTCAGCTCTTTCGATTACCCGTCTGAACGAGCGTTACAAGATTCACAGATCTCTGGAACTAAGCATCCGTCAAGAGAGCATGGGCTCCTCCGCCTTACAATGCCGACCGAGGGACTGATGTTTACGCTGCCAGCAAAACCCAAGCTGAGCAGAAAGCTTGGGAGCTGTTGAAGTCTGGAGAGGCCAAGGGGTTCACATTCAACTCTATCAACCCTAATTATTTATTGGGGAGCATCTTGCACCCAAAACAGAATAAGTCCACTGGAGGTTTGATGCTGGGCTTGCTGCGCAACTCGCCTCGAGCAATCGGTTTTCTCAAGACTATCGGACCTCAGTGGGTGGTTGTTCTTTACTTCTCACGCAGATTCTGACATGGTGCTCCAGAAGTGAAGCCTCCTCAACCTCTCCTCTACCTTGTATTTCCTATGATCCTTTCTCCTAACAAACATGTAAGGTCTCTCGCAAAACACCCACCTTCCTCCATTATCCCTAAAAACCCGTCGTTCTTTACTATCGTCCTAAATACGCACACAACAAACTGTACAACTATCCTTCGTAAACTATCCAAGTCTCATCCCGCTTTGTTATCTCGAGTGTTATCATTGTAATAACTAAATCGAGTAAGATTAATGACCTTTTCCAACTGGCCTGTAATAATCTTAAAAGAACAAAGCGCGTAATATAGTTTGTCAAGAGCCAGAAAACGGAGGTCCGGAATGTCGTAGGTGTCAGCGAAGACATACACTCGAGCGTGACAAATAAAGGGGCCACCAGTATCTTTATATTCTGCAAGATGTTCGCGTGGTTGAAACTTGGATTTGACTACAGAATACGCGCGACGTTGGAATTTATCCCAAAGTTTCTGCGTAGGTGTTTCATGACTGCATCGGTCACAAGATTCTTCAGTATCATCAATATCAAGTAACTTGGAACCGCCCTTTGTCTTCTTAGATTTTCTAGAAGCTAGAAACGCTCTTTCCTTACAACAACACTCTATAAGAGGTTCCCTGTTATCGAATTGAAAGCTTGGAGGCACAGCTTGCTATTGTGCTGGTGTGTAGTCCCCTATGTATGCATATTCGCAGAACCTGACGAAGGCTTGTTCGTCGACTTCCTCTAGTGTCGCAATTCCGCCTATTGCTTCGCGCATCGAACCGTTCATTAACGTAGTAAGAGGAGTCGAGAGGGTTTCCACAACAGCAGTATGGATCGTAAATGGCGTGCGGTCCTGACCGTTTGGACCCACGAGGAACTAGAAGGTCTTCGAACTGAGAAGTCTTATCTATACAAGTCAGCTTTTATTTTAAGTAAACCTAGGTTAAGGACATTTTACTTCTCGAAGCTAACCGTCATCCTCAAAGTACCTCTTTGATCGATTGGTTGACTCCTGTGGTCTCCCTCACAAGTGGAGAAATATTTGAGTTGATGAGATGACGTGCGGTAGGAGCCTCGCCCACAACTGTCGCTGAAGTTACCCACTTGGCTTTTGCCAACACCACTGATCAGCTAATCTTGATGGGTACTGCCCAAGTTGGGGCTTTTGGGCTTCCGCACTAGATACAATTACGCGAAAGTGGGTCAACACTTCAGTGGATGAGAATCTAGTGCTGATTCTGGTCCTGATAATTTTTGCACTTATACTGATAAGCTTTAGGAGTACAATTACTTTGATGTCTTGTGAGTCAAACTGTCAAAATTTCATACGAGAAAATATAAGTTGGTTGATATTGCGCTCTGAAGACTAACAGCACGTTGCTCGCTCAGAACGGCTGCTAGACCGGCTCCAACTTCAGCCATAGCGAGAAGGGTTTCTTGTAATTACAAGTCCCAAGTCATCCGTCGCTTTCGCATGTCTTCTTCTAATCAGTTCTATAACGATCATTTCCTTCTTTCTCTTGAACAGCATTCCCGAACCACAATAACACTTTTTGCGTAACAAAAAAACGACTATTCACGACCGAAGGAAACTTTCCAGATAATATTCTATATCCCTCCCGTTTCTAAAAGATCACGTCCTGAGGTCCTTCACGGCACCGTGCCCTCTGGATGCCCATTATGCATATTGTGGCGCAACCCCGAATACCGTTAAGTCATGGGGTCCCACACCTGTCCATCGGCTGCTATCAGGGTTGACCCAAGCGCCACAGGCTGTTACTTCAGTGCGAATTCAGTCGAATAATGTCGACTCAAACAGCATCAGGATTGCTGTCGTCAGTGCAGTAGCTTCACATAGTGATGATCTCGTTCAAAAGGGCCCGTTTCAAGACCTTATTCGAGAGGGGGGTGACTTCGCAGTTGATCTTATGTTGAAGATGGCAGGGAAGAGCTCCAAATGGGGCTAAGCAACCAGAAACCAAATTTACATATCTATCCCATCAGGTCCAGAACCAGATGCGTAGTCATGAACATTCCGCAATCTGCCGAAGGCATTACTTCCTTTTGATCCCTCAAGTTTGGTTCGTTTTCAAGTGATAACTTCACACACGCCTATCACTGTAACCGTGAGAAAACAAATTCCGGCAGATTGTGATTAGATATGCGACTGCATTTAAGTCAAGAACGTTGCTTCTAAAATTATCAAGGCTAGGAATGATGCCACGCGCCTCCTCAATCATCAAGCGTGGTTTCCCCCCATGCGAACGAGATGCAAATGAGGCGCGCAGGTAGCCGTTGGCGACTCGATTCTGTATGGAAGATTGGAGTTAGGACTTTCGAGGACAGCTAGAGCGCATCTGATGGTGGTGGTGGTGGTGGAGTTCTCTGTGTGCGTTTCTCGTGTGCGTTGCATAGGAGGATAGGTATGATGGATGAAGAATATTCATGGGGCAGGAGCGAGGTATTAATGGAGGACAGGCACAATACAGCCCCACGCCACACAGCCCTGCGCCAAGCGCTCGTTTACAGTAATGGCAACCCAGAAGCCAAAGAAACAATCGAGGGGCAATTTGAAAGCGGGTAGCAAGCTCAAACTGTCGATTGAAAAAATGAGGTCTGTCACGGGTACTGAATGGAGCTAGACGTTGCGGGGATGCAGCATTCCAAAACAGTGTGTTTGAGATCACCGATTGTGGGACCTCCTCGTAACATGATTCGTCCCCACCAAGACGCGTATCATACCACCTTACCCCGCAATCTTGCTACTCTTTGTTTACTCCGCAGCTTCACCATTTTCTCCAGTTTACCTTGTTTCCATCACTACTTATGTAATATCCTTACACCTTCAACCACAATGAATTCTCCAATACAACACCAAAATTCTGCTGATCACTGTCCCTTTCCCAACTGCGTTCGCTTGGATAGCTATATAATGCTGCTCGAAGCCCAGCTACCGCCTCTCAACTGCCCCGAGTGCGAACTAGACTTTTCCCACAAAGCATCTCTTGAAGCTTACCAGCTCGACGAACTGCACGCCTACTGCTACAACTGTAGAGTGACCTTTCCTACAAGAACAATGTATGAGTCACATATGCAATTGCATAGCACCGCCTTAGTGCGACCGCTTTCGCCCGCGACACAATTCCGGTGCTGCGACTGCAAGCGCGACTTCACCTGCGAAGGTGCACTCAGGGCTCATCTCCGTTCCAGCAGCGTCCATACACCCGGGACGGGAAGGATTCGCGGACTTCTTTCGGCGACATAAAAGTCTCAAGCGACTAGTATTGTGTCTCGATCGACTGAAGCAAAGTCATAATAGTGACGACCAGGCTGGACACAATCAGCAGGGCGACGACGATGAGCAGGCTCAAGAAGAGGAACAGGTCGAAGACGACGAAGTGGCTGGAGGCGATACCCAAGAGGGAAATGGTCAGGGCGTGGAAAGCGAGGATGAGCAGGAACAGATCATAAAACAGATCCAAGCTGTTTTGGAAGGCATTGATCATCATATTTGTATCGTTGACTCTGGGGACTTTAAATGGTTAGAGTGATGCTTTGTGGAACTTTGTCAGTTAGGTTGAGTTGTTTAGTGTTGTATCATGAAGGAGAAAATGCGCGCATACACGAGAACTTCGACTTAAAGCACGACAAAGTAATATTCAGCGTACGTTTTGCCTCGTGTGATGTTTCGCATGTTGTGCTTCACAGCCCATCTTACTGAAAAATCATGTTCATGTCGTCGCCACGGTGCCTTGATGCATATATGGTGTCCGTCTTTTTACAGAGTTTTAGACTTTCTCCATCACCACCTTCCAAAACCAATGGATCCTACATGTTATACCCGTCGTCTCTTTATTTGCGAAGAATCGGGAAGCAGGTCTCCCCATGCCGGATGGTTAAGAACATCATCTATACTCAAGCGCTGCACATATTTTTTAGGCGCTGGCCATTTATATTTTACCATATCAATGAAAAGACTTCCAATTAGAACGAAAATATCAGTTATTAAATCTTCATGAAAACCCATGGAATACTAACGATGTTTATACCCGTTAATAGGCGATTTGCTCGCACTCTTAAAATCCAAGTCCATTTTGTCAATGGCTCCCTCGTAGCGTCTCCGGAAAGCTGACCGCAGTTCCTCGTTCTCCTTCTCACTTCACCATGGATTCCTGGCGAACCTCCACGGGTGGCGATGATATGTCAACTCGTACAAAATGGCACCCATAGCCCAGATGTCTACGGACATGTCGTAGTTGCCCAGCTCTATCTCAGGAGCGAGCTAGCCAATCGTGCCAGTCTGTCCCGGAGAGGGAGATAGGGAAGTACCTGCTGCGATTTTCTTAGATCCACCAACATCGAGGAGAACGGATCGAGCCAAGGAACCAGAACCAACGAGGCCAATATTGGCCGGCTTTAGATCTTGGTGTAGCCAGTGATTGTTATGGAAAAATTTGACACCGAGCAGTGCGGATCGAAATGCAGTTGCTGCCTCGATTGTCATACCCTGAGATCCGCTATGGCGGTTGTTAATCACGGTTTTTTGTGCTGAGAAAAGATATTAAAAATAGATGAACATAATAAAAGGTGGAAAGATAAAAGATTAGATGCAACGAAGAATACAAGCAATATAAGCAATATAAACAAACAGTTACAAAACATATCAAGAAGCTTACCTCGTGATTGGGTTCTGTATCAAATCGCTAAGTGTCCGAGGTGTAAGGGGTTGCAAGGCTATGGCAACATTATCGAAGACCGTTATAGGAGAGAACTCCTTCTGAGTAGTGTAGACTACATCTACTATGCGCAGAATGCTGTTTTCGTTGCCCGACTCCTGAGCGAGACGTGTCAACTCATCAAGAGTCTGAACTTCCTGACTTATAAGACGATGGTTCCGTGAGGTCCGCTCCAATAACTTAATAGCAGCTATCTCTCCTGACGTATTTGAGCCGAAGAACACTCTCCCATTTACGCCACGGCCCAGAGCTTGTGCTAATGTCCATTTCCCCATCGTTCTCTTGACCAAGAGTGGAGTTTGCATCTCGACATTGACATTCGCATGAGATTGCCCACTGGCTTCCTTCACAAAACGCCGACGACCATCTTTGAAGTCATCCCCATTCGCAAAGTCTGTCCACTGGAAAATGTACTCTAGTTTGCTGGCCTGGATTTTGCAACTATGCTGGTTTAGGTGATGTGGCTCTCGTGTGATTGCCACACCGTCGACCGATAATTGTGCCATTGAGGATCTGGAACTGCGCGCGATATAAAAGCCTAGGTTATCAGAAGAGAAATTGAACTTGGCATGGGGATTCCGAAGCTCGATGCCGTACATCTTTGCAGAGGCTACAGTGCAGAGAATCAGGTCAATGGCCATAGTTGACATTGGACCTTTGCCCGCTGTCCATCCCGTATTTGGTTTCTCCGGTGGAGACCGCAATCCGAATACATATCTCCCGGTCCAGACATAACCAAGGGGCCGAAGCTCTTTTTCCAAGTCGGTATCTGGCTCCGTAAGGACTCGCTTGCTTCTCTACCTTTGTCATGTTGACTTCGCTCCATGTCCCGTCGAAGGCGAATAATCTCTTTATCGTATATTTTCTCAGGCTCGACGTGCATCTGCCGGAGTGTATCTTGGTGATAGTTCTGACGCCGTGAAATGAGAGATTCGTAGACCTCACTGAACGTGTGCTTGGCGAGGGCATTTGCTGGGATAAGAGTGGCAAAGACATAGTCCGACATTTGATGAATTGGTTACAGGACAGTAGCTCGTGCTATTAGAGCTCGTACAATTCTAATTGGGACTATCGCGAACAATATATTGGCTTAGTGATGTCGGTGAATTTTGGGAACTTATTTTGGGTCTGGTGTTGATGAGGTTGGCAGCACGTGATCTGGAGAACAACGACCGGACCTAGATGCTCGCCTCCCTCCCTTTCCTCATACCTCCTCTACCATACACTTCCCAGCAGCAAAGCAAGAAAATCAGCTCATATCTTCCCTACATACACCTATTGCTGGCTATGGCCTCTCAGCAAGACCCATTTCCATCCACACCATGCTCATCTATGCTCTTATTATCCGAACCATCTCCTTCCAATTCACACCAAGAGTTGCCCTATGTAAGCTGCTCTCTATTCCTCGAACGCAACACATCCAGATCTTGTATCAACGACCCACAGGTAGCTGACACCAGTGCAAACGCAGGGCGTCTCCGACATCGTTAGTACTCATGGTGTCTACCTTACTACTCGCCCGCGCACGCCCGTTTTCCATGGAACCTACAATGACGAATTCGTCTCAACGCTTGAGAACGAGTTGAATCACATCGTTACGCAGCAGATATGGAGACGTAGGAAATACCGCGACGCTGCGGACGAATGGCCAATAGGGCGCACACCGCCAGAGATCAAGGAGAAACACGCAGCCGAGGTGAAGGCGACGACAGAGCAGTGGAACGCATCGGATACCGAAAGCGACGTTGTTCCGAGCCCACTGATATCCGACCTGATTTCAGAGACTATACTGGGCAATACATCTGAAGCTAACGAGGAGGAGAAGGCGACCGGGATTAGACTGGGCAAGAGGAGTCGAGGGAGCATATCCGATGAAAACGTGGAGGAGGATATTTCCGTGATTACACTGCACAAGAGGCAGCGGAGAAGCACATGTGAGGACAACAAGGAGGGGAACGGGACCATACGCATATCTGAGGATAAAAAGCTGGAGAAAGACCAGGCATGGATGAAATATTTCCCCTTCAAAAGCCTCGAAACATTCGCAAGCGTTATGAAGAGAATGATTTCGGATGTATCGGAGCACCGGCAACAGGAGCGCTATGCGACTAAGACACGTGAAGAATTAGTAGCCGCCGGTATGGAATGGGAAAGGATGCGGCAGAGGAGGTACGTGGAAGAACCGCCAGCCAGTACGGAAGACATTGTGTCGAACCACTCGCAGCAGAATAAACGGAAGCAGCTTCGAGATCTGGATGCGGCTGAGGATGTAACGGAAGAAAGAGCGAGTAAGGTCCGAATCACTGAAAAGCAATGGATTGCGTTGGTTCCTATAAGTGTACATGCAAGTCAACTTTTCAATGGATGACACCAAATTTGTCCTCGTCCTGCTCCTATACACACTTATTGAGAGACACCTGCTCTAGCACGACTACTGCGATGTCTCTCCGTGGCATGTCTGCCAAGACATCCCCGAGCGTATAAAACCTACGTGCTTCCCACCTACGTATCTGTCACCCCTTCACCTCCCACTCCTTCCCAACAGATAAGAGCCTTGGTACACAGCTTCTATCATCAGCCAGAAGAACAAGCCCTGCCCGACTTTCGAATACTGTAACAGCAACTCTTCGAAAAAAATTTCCAACTTCATTCCCAAGACACGGAATTCTAGCTCTATTCAATATTTTGAAGAACACGGTCAAGAGCTTTGCGAATGGCCACTCGCGAGTGAGAAGTATACGGTTTGATACCAGCGCTCAGCCGTGGAGCGACTATTAACACACCTTATCCCCTACCTTTAGCAAGCTCGCACTAAGTCCATCTAGGCAGGAGCGTTATTCTTGAGAACCATGGCAATCCCCTTTGTGATAGCAAGGAAGAGGTGCAGGAAAGTCTGTAGGATCTCAGGATCTCGAGTAAAGGATGCAACAGCCAACAGAGTGGCAGTGGCTCGAAAGATGATCACAGTTCTAGTCGCCATAATGAAGGGGCCACTGGCACACGGGTAGGAGTTGAAAGGCAATCGAGGGAGGCGTTGTGTGAATGGCTCGTTTCTTGAAATATGCACTTAATTTGCCGATTGTGCGTCTGTGCGGGAATGCTTTTGGGCAAGATTGCATGAGGACCTTGATATGTTGCTCTATCTGTGTTCTCATTCCTGTCTCCTACTCTTTGCCATCGGCATCTTGGAGGGCTCTTGTTATTTCCACCTCTCCAACGATATATCCAAAATCTGTTGTGTCAATGTCGACCTTGTAAATGCCATCAATTATCCAGGACTCTCGTTCGATAACAAATTCGGCGCAAGAGTCCAGAATCTCCTCAATGTTACGTGCGTCTGCAGTGATAGGCAAATTCTGTTCAATAATCTCCTTCACTGCATTATTGCCGCTGACTTCCATGAACGCTGAATTGATGAAGTCGCCGCCCACCCGGATCCTCGCCTCCCAAGATCCATCCGTCGACGAATGTAAACCCCTTTCGAGAACAAAATATGGATTTGATCGTAGTGGGTATTGTTCCAAGACTGACGTGCCTCTTGAATCCTGAACAGCCGCCGTTAGAGCGTATAACCTCGAGCTGCCGATTCTGTGCCCTGCCTGAACGGGATGAGACGACGGCACCGAAGTAGCAGGAGATGTGTGAGAGTGCATGTCTGCTTCCGGCAGATGTGTTGAATATTCTCGACATTATGAACGCGACTTATGTTGGAAGAGACTTCGATATGAGGTGTTGTAGTAATGAAAAGGAAGTTCAGGATTTTGTGAGATGATGCTTGGTCCAGGTGTGATTTGTGTGGGACAGGGCGACTTGGGGAAGCCTGTATACCTTGATTTGAGACATAAAGGTTTTGGGCAAGTTATTCCCATAGATAGCTCTGCAAGAGTATATAATGTAATTGGGGACCCTGT
Source organism: Neospermospora avenae (assembly GCA_014282315.1). Lineage (NCBI taxonomy): Eukaryota > Fungi > Ascomycota > Leotiomycetes > Helotiales > Ploettnerulaceae > Neospermospora > Neospermospora avenae. The sequence continues at coordinate 9,389 of JACBAH010007168.1, read as the reverse complement.
TGATTATACCACCGATGCTAAGAGGCAATCCATGCATGTCGGGAAACCTGAACGTGCCGAAAACAATGGCTCTGTACTTTTGACTCTAAGCATTCCTCTACCACCGCTGCACCACCGAGCTCAAGTCATGCCAAGAATCTCAAGCCGCTACTGTACACCTGCGGCAGATCGTCATCAGCGCTTGTGGCGATCGCGGGGTACAAGACCGCTATTCAAGAACTTTTCTCAAGGCTGCCTGATATCTCGGAAAGGAAGAACTCTGTCCCGAGACCGTGCGATTTTCGACGCGATAACAACAACAAGCAGCGAAATGCCGCCTCCCGTCTCGTCTAACATCAACAAGAAATAACGAATGCCACCTCCCGTCTAGTCTTGTTTGACCAAAATAAGTGTGCAATCTTGCGTTGCGCTTGGGACCACGATGAGTGCACAAAAACCACTGCAAACCACTCCTACCGGAAGTTTTACGAGTTCACCACCAACACCTCCTGCGACCGAAGAGAAAACCTTGACATCCATCCCGCAGATTCTTGCAGAAGTCAGGCGACACAAAGACGGAAGCAGTCTGCGCGTTACCGAGAACTGGATTCAATTTCCTCTCCAGGAACATCAGTACGGTAGTCTTCAGCGTCAGCTCCGAAAAGCAAATCTTTTGGATTATCACGAACATAAACTTCGGTATGTAAAGAGCGCTCTCGGCCCATTTCCTAGCTGATGGAACGGCAGACACGATTACTTTCCTCTCGCAAATCTATACATCCTTCGAATGCCCAGTCCACTTCACGAAAGCCTCCTATCTTATCTTACACAAGCGCTTCTACACCAGTTGCAGGCAATTGCTCACAGCGATAGTCCTTCGGCGAAGTTTGCGGGTGATATAGAAAACAGTGCTTCTGCACAGATAGACTCTAAGGATGCTATATATGGTCCGCATCAGCCAGACGCCTCGTTCCAACATTTTGAGGCACAGTATCCCGGCGTCATCCTTGAATTGTCATATTGGCAAAAGAAGAAGGATCTGTCACGTTTGGCAGACGCATATATTCTTGGGTCAGATGCTGATATTCGCGTCGTAATTGGCATTGATGTTGAGTATAAAGGAAGTAAGAAAGCGTCTATTTCAATCTGGCGTCCACATATTGGAGTGAATGCTACGGGGCAGACAGAATTGTCCGTTGTGCAGACAGTTTCAGACCAGGTATATGCATCAATACATCATACATCCATATGTCTTCTGATACTCTTAGCTCTTCCGCGACGAAGCAGGGAGGCTTGTTCCCGATTCCGAAGCCAGCGTGCAACTGCAACTCCAAGACTTTGCTACTGAAGCCCTTGCTGAGAAATTCCCTGACCTTTCTCAAAGCATACATATCTCGGCAGAAACATTATTCTCGCTCCTCGAGCGTGCTGAAACTAAAGCGAACCGAGTGAAGCTAGGAGGAGGGGTAGTCAGAAGCTCCATACCATGGGCGAGGAAACGTCGCAGAGTCAGCACACCACCAGAGGAGCTTGATTCAGATCGGGAGGGCAAATTTATAAAAGAGGAGCGAAGGGCAACAAAGAAAGCTGCGATGGATGATGTGTCCTACAAAACTGGTTCTTCAGATGCAGAACTATATTAATGCATAGTCTATCCTCTACCGAAAAGCTCACTGTCCTTTCTTTTCGATGCTAGACCTGTGCTCACGACAATAAACATGATATTGTCGAAGCAAAATAAAGCAAGTTAACGCCTACCAATCGCTCCTGGAAATTTTGTATCACCGACAGTACCACTTCTGTTACAGAAGACACGATTTTAATTGACGGTAACCACCAACAGAGCTCTCTTTGCTAATACGATTCGATCGTCCTACCAGCCTTGCGACAGCAATCTACAGGCGTGGTCTTGAAGATATTGGACTTAAGCTTCATGATTGCCAAAAGCTGCAAGCTGGGAAATCGTGGGCAATCCGATGGCAGAGGAGGAACAGTCAGACATTCATTGTACCTCAGATCATGGGAATCATGTGCAACCATCAGACCATTCAAGCCTATTTCTCCTCCAACTTTCGAGCACGGCGGCGGCTACTCAAATGCCTCACCAAGTACAGAAAGACAGTAACTCCTAAAAAGCATATCATCCTTGGGTACAGTTCGGATCAACGTATTTGACTTCATCGATTCGTGCTGGCAGGGGACTGAGTGATATTCCCAGAGAATCTGTCATTAGAGTGCCTGTGAGTCTTCCTTCATCAAGGATATTGCAATATGCTCACAGCCACAGAGAAATGGACAGCCTCAGCCCACTTAAAGCGCCAAGGAAACGAAGGTCTACAAACCAGCTTGGAAATCCCTCGAAACGTGCAGAAACAGAGCGTGCGGCAGAGGATCCACAGTTCGCTGGTGAGCTTGTGGCGGTGATTAGAAATCATGGTGGCGAGGATGTTGATGTCCTGGAGGAGACGCTGAAATCTGACCAGAAATTAAGCAGAAAAGCGAAGGGGAAACTGCCAGCAAAGTATGTGCTGCGAGAAATAACGATGAGACGGAGACTCTTCTGCTGCTCCTGCCAATACAAGACTGGATGTAAGGGTCATCAATGCGGAGAATGCCATCATGAGCGTTGTCCAGCATGTTTTTCGTAACGACTGAGCCAATTCAGATAAATAATTCAAATGCCAATTGAACTTGAACTTGAACTTGAACTTGAACTTGAACTTGAACTTGAACTGTCATGTACCGACCTTTCACATATCCTACAGGGACCAGTTCGATATCCTTACGCTGTCTGCAGTGTCCTGATATCGTCAAATCAACCTTTGTTCGTCCTTTCTCGAACTCTCGTCAGACCGTGTCACGACCAAGAGCAATCCTCCAGCTCTTGTTCTATCTACGTTGCCCTCCACTGCGTCCTGCTCCAACCTCATCTCGTCAATGTGGCTGCACCCATTGGCGTTTCATAAATTCTTCCAGTAATATGCACGATCCGCACTCAGGATGGTCTTTCAGGCATATAATAACCTTTGGCCCTTCTGTATCTGCAGTTTCTCCAGATCGTCCAAGCTCTTCCCTTTACCGCCGTATATATTTACGACTGTCCCTCATAACCTCGCATGGAACAAGCAACTCAGAATGCCTCAACCTCGCCGAATTTTCCTCAGAACCCCATCTTCCCTTCAGCCGTTCACTGAAAATATGCCGTTTACCTTCCAGTTCGCCGCATTTCGATCTCTGATGGTCGAAAACTCGGAAGTCTTGGCACAGTCCTATAGCGAAGGACCCGTACCTGCATTGAAAGGCCGTTCGACTTTCGAACTCGATCCTGTTATGATGGCTGTCGTTGGAATTCTCTGCAAGCAGACTACTTCATTTGGAGAGCAAAGTGTGTGGCAGACAACGGATAGAGAAGATGAAATCACAGTGTACGTGTGCTAGGACCTTCTCCCCTTTGCAGCTCTGAGACCCCGACTAGATTTATCGAAGTTTTGTCTGCAGAAGATTCTCCCTTCCCAATGTTCTATTACTATCAACCGTTCCAGAAGCTCGTAAGCCACTACTGGAGCTCTCTGCTACCTTCACAGGTTAAGAGGCAGTATACTGCGGATCAAGAAGTCAGGGACTATATCAGTATAGTATTCCACGTTCACTGGATCAGACAGGAGCTGTCAACTGTAGTGGATCCACGGTCAGGTACCAAGACCTCGGATGAGAGGAGGGTAGTTGCTCGGGAACTTGGATTTCAGACTCGCCAAGCTCTCGGTCGTTTTCTAACCATGGTAATGGAAACCGACAGAGACGCAAAATAAACGAGCGAGACATGCATAGAGACAGCGTGGGCAAAGGGAGGGGACCAGGTGTGGGCTATCTTCAGTTAGGAACTCGGAGACTATGTACCACTTATGCCAATCGACTCTCCTGGCCATCCCTGGAGCAAATTTGCTTAAGTAGCGAAGGCCATTTGAAATTGTATATAATACAGCAGTTTCAATTTTACACAGCACAAACCTCAAACTTCAGTCCGTACGAGATGTCCCATCGTGTCAGCTTAGTGCCTTGCCATCCAGATATTTGGTCATCAGCCGCGACGACGTAAGTACAACGACTCGCTTCAATTATTGTGTAACTAACTGCGAGAAATAGTCTCCTCAAGATCACTCAACTGAAAAAGGCTGTAGCAAGACAACCGTACGAAATGGCCGTCAGGTTTCTGTCGTGGAGGTGCTGCAAGGTAAGGACGTCCTTGGGGAACATGGCTACATCATGACTAAACACTTACAGTGTAAACAAGAAAATTCTGTTGTAAACGCAGACTTTCACCAAAAATGCGACGAGTGCATCCGACACGATTAGAAGTCTTGAATAGAAGGGATTGCAAAGGCTGGATGCACAAAGGATGCATTGGCATGTAATTAAGATGGATGCAAGATGAGACATGGAAAGATCGCAAGCGAGGGGACTAGACGGAATGTACACATCGAAGGTGATGGGAGGCGTCGTATCAAATAGTTCAGCTAGCTATCCAACATACAGCATTGCCACAAAGGGACTAGACATACAGAGCTTGAGCTGCAGTATCCCCGCTTCCAAGAGCTGCTTATCTTGTTCTATTCCTTGCAATACTCACGATACCAGGAGGTAGAGATATAGGCTCGAAGGTATGGATAACAGACCCTGACGTGTACTACTACGCTACTTGCTCCAAAGTCCCCCCTGTCATGTGCAATATATTCGACTCTCTGCCAATTTCAAATATAATGATTCCTCTTAGTATTCCCCGCGCCCTTCCTTAAGCCAGAAAATGTTGTTCCGTGGTCGCTTCGCCCTGCAAACCTAGGGACGTGTGTATGTATTGGCCCCATCAGCAATGAACCGGGAGTTTCCTACTTCAAAGATGAGGTATAAGTTGTGTCCAGTCAGGAGTACCATATGCAGCCATTAACAATTGCCTAATGCTGATAAACGCTTCAATAATTAGAATATTCGGGCAGTTACATAGGCAGCTCCACATACAAAGCAGAGCGATCCCAGGATGAGATAGCTCGTCCGATTTGCTTGAAGCGCCAAAACTTGATCCCAGTAGGCATCCAAAGACTTTGACGTGTGGGCTAGCAGATTTTATCACCAGCCATACAAATGCAGAAGCAGTGATGCAGATGGATGAAGAACGCCACATCCATGCCTCGAAGGTCGATGGAAAGTAATCGTTCGAAGCGGCAATATGTAGACCCCGTAGGCCATACTAGCAAACCATAGCACCATCCCCATGATGAGACCTCCTGTTCCACGGAGGAGCTCCTCACCTGGCCAACTACTGGCCGACTTTGTCACAAGTTCCTCAATCACTGGCTCCAGCCAATTATATCCGTCCTTTCCGGCCTCTGGACTGTGGCTTGCAGCTAAACGTTGCCTTATAGTGGGGTACATACGTACAGCATCAGCAGCCAAACGCCATTGGGTGACCTGCGTTGTGCTTGCAATCTTGGCCTGCTCCGCTGTGCTTAAAAATGCAAAGCTTCCTATCGGATTTGAAGGAAGCGGACGAGGCCCGAAATAGCCCAGATGCCTCACTCGCGAAGGACGTTAGCTACAGAACGAATGTGGCATTCAGCCCTTCCAGACCCTGGGGTTCCACGGTTCTCGGCACTGTAGGCGTGCACAACGAGGTGGCCAATCATTCTTGGTGAGGTCGAGCCGCTCAGTCATGTGAGTGCTGATTCGTCTATCCAGTGCGATTAGCATGTGATACCCGCAACCTGGTCTTTTCTTTTGTTGCGTATCGCAGTTTTGTTGGAAAATCCTATTAGGCTCCGCTGGCTTCCGATTCGTCTGCCACATGGCCAACAGTTCAATATATTCCTCTTCTCCACCTCGACCCCGGGGTTTAGCCACCTTGGCCCGAACCGGGAGAACTGGGCAGCCGCGCAGCGCAGACAGATCACTTATCCTCCATCACCTTGAACGGAATGACACATGGCGCTACAAATTTGACACCTAGGACTTTAGATATGAGCGTCTTTTTATAAACTTCTTTGCAGTCCGCGACGCGATATCATGGATGTGTCCCTTTCCCCAGAGGCGGACGATGAGTACTTACCGAGAGTAGGGAAAAAGAGCTCGGAAGGTATGTTATTATGGATGGGACCGGGCTGGCGGTGCAGTTCGCATTTCAACCGCAGTATCTGGCGCATAACTGGATGGACGGATGGCCACAGGCGGCCTTAGCTCGCTGACCGAGTATGTTCTAACCGAGCCCGCTAAGTGCATTCAAGGACTGAGCAGGACTTCCAGGCTCAGTGATCATCTTACAGACAAATCCATCTCACGACAATGAATTTTGTATCATCCGGTAATTTGGAACGGGATATGTCTCTTATGTAAGCTAGTATTAACAGAGTGCATGGACCTTTTGGAGAGACTTTATCATGAAGCGTGACATAAATCTTGAAAAGGTAAATGACTTGCTGGAGATCTGAAGGTGCAGAATGTCCGAGGTGATCCGTTGACCAGAAAGGAATGGTGTACCAAAGGCTTGCAACCGCCTCTCCTGGACGTCCCCACCCCGGATCACGATCTTCCATGCCATTGAAAGAAAAACGATCGTCCAACAAACTGCGATGTGCAACAAATGGAGAATATCGGTTATCACCATGTTACAATCAATCACGTGTGGTGGCTAGACGAATCAGCATTCACTTACCATTGTTAGCTTGAAGTCACCCCAGACTGATCGTCCGCCTCGTTAAGCACGGGCTACTTGGTAGAGCCTTTATTTCGTCTTCGGTAGACTCTAGTATAGAGGCGTCCTCCCTAAAGCGCTATTATATTCGTATTTAGTGTCTCTTCTTATAGCTCTTAAGCTAGCGTTTACTGAATTCAGGGTAAGGCTTACCTTGATAATTAGGTAGCTAGTGCCAGAGATTCTGTGCCTTTTGCCATATGATTTCACTAGTTATAAAGTCTTCGCGAACCTTAATACGAAGCTACTACTATACGAGAATCTGTTCTTGTCACGGGGCGAATGCAAAGTGTGCAGTGCAAAAGCTCGTTTGTATTACAAGAAGAATTAACCAAGGAGAGAAGAGGAGAATAGGAGTCTCCCTTCGGAGAAAAGGCAATACCGCGGCCGCTAGTGGCAGTGGCATTGGCATATGTATAACACCAAGTCAGGTGCCAGCGTAGACGCATAAGCGTCGAGCATAACAATAGATAGAACCCGTCACAGTTCTAAATCTTCCTAATAGCCTGTTCGTAATCGTGATTCTATGTGTCACGGGGCGAATGCAAAGTGTACAGTGCAAAAGCTCGTGTGCATTACAAGAAGAATTAACTAAGGAGAGAAGAGAAGGATAGGAGTTCTTCCTTCGAAGGAAAAGGCAATACCGCGGCCGCTAGTGGCAGTGGCATTGGCGTATGCATAACACCATATCGGGTGACAGCGTAGGCGCGTGGGCGTCGAGCATAACAGCGGGTGCAACCCGTCACACTATGCTATCAATTGCTATAGCTATAGATGTGTCGTCGAGATAGGACAAGTAAGCTCTAAGCGATTCCGATTTAGTTAACTAGCTGATCTTGTAGTTATATTAAGTGTAGAAATAATCAATATAAGCTTTATAAGTCGCTATAGGCGTTTAGGAGTTTTGCCAGCCGTAGAGCTCGTCGTTGCTCAATTGTAATTAACATTCGTAGTATACTGAGCTGAATCGATATAACGATATATGGCGATTTATTAACGATATCGTTGATATTAGGAAGTGTATAAGAAAATGCTCCGTCCGTGGAAATATTATCGCTATAATGGAAATATCGCTATAACGGTGATCGTTATAACAGGGGCCTTACTGTAGTTCCACGTCTTGAGGCGTTGATAGTGGCTTGGCTTCCTGCCAACTCCATCCAGTTCACTTGATCTGCCAAGGAAGATCCCGTGCGGAAAGCGGCTACGAAACCCCACCATTCTGAGCTTTCTCTTCCTAAACAACAATAACAACAACGACAACAACAAACAATTATCAACCTCCACCACAACTCCAGATTCGCGTCGCAGACTTCGTGTCGACTCCAAAAGACGCCAAAACCTGACTAGTAGAACTTGGAGATCTGCGGAGTTGATTCGACGCCTCTGACGTATTTGGCGCAACGTCAAGTTCACATTTCTCCGACGTCTCCACAACTTCATAACCAACCTCAAGTTCCGTAACAGTCACAGGCGTTGATCGAGATTTTATTTCACAGTGGCAGCAAACAGCGGGGTTAGTTCCCGACAGCCAAGCACAAGCTTCCACCTCCAGAGAACCTCTCCATACTTCTTATCAGCAGCTCTGATTTGCCCGGCCAGATGGGGCTACACTCGCCAGAAACATGTGAGGCCAATAAACAAGCAATTGCGCGCATTTCGAACACTCTGGTATTGGAGGAGGAGGAGCTTGGGAAGACTCATCTGGTGCACATATGCTACGGAGCAGCATGCAATGAGATTTCCGAGCTTATTAACACGCAGAACTTACCTGTCGATGAGTAAGTGCGTACATCCCGGTTAACTCAACTTTCTCGCGTCTTGAAGGTCCAAAAACTGGTTACTCGATGCCGAATTATGGCTAAAATCATCAAACTGGAGGAATACTGTGCGAATGAACCAAAAGAGAAGATATATAATGACTTAGCTCTCCTGCGCTTTTACCTCCAACAACTCATCTCTTCGTAGATTCGACAAGTGTTTTAAGAGTTGGACGGTGTAAGCTTGGTGGTTTTCATGGGCCTTCGGACTGTGGTTGACACTGACCTAAAGGTCTGAATTATGATAAAGAGTTAGCTTTAAGGGAGCGCAAAAAGAGTTCAACGAGCAGTTATACACAACCGTAGCGATAGGTAGCATTGTAGGGATTTGTTGAAAATTCAGCTTCTCGAAATTTGATTTGATCAGACTATCTTCGTTCGTTTCAACAAAGTGAGCTTCCGGATGGTGAGCTGATTAGGTTAACCCCCGCTCTTGTGTAACACATCTTGGAAGCTCATGGAAGACTTCGCCAAGGGCACCATCATGTGAGGCCAGTCTAAGTCTCTTCACACACTCGTGGAAAACTTGATGGAGGCCCAAAACACTTTATTAAGCGCTGCGCCAACTTTGGGAATTAAATATAAGGCTTCGTATTCACAGGCTTCTGTGTTCTTCACACTGATTCTTCTCTTTAGTGCCAGACGGATTCCAGCACATTTGCCATGTCAGAACCCCAACGAGGCACACCTAGTTTGTCCACTGGCCCAAACAGAACGCTAGCAGGATATCTGGCTAAGAACAGTCTGACTTTCGTACGGCTCGAGGCAGTTAGGAAGAAGGTAGTTACACCAGCAACGAGCATCAATTCTGGCCACTTATTAATACCATTTCAGGGTTGGGACAATCCCGA
>JACBAH010007167.1:0-22426 GCA_014282315.1 Neospermospora avenae | reverse complement strand
GGCTAAGGTAGAGAGAAATCCTCTGCTGATAGAAAGTTGTATGATTGAATAGATGCAGAGGCACCGGAATGGCAGCGCAGCGGATATACAAAAGCAAATCGAGTAAAAATCCCGCCTAGAATGCTTTCGGATTCGTACTGAAGGCTCCGCCAGTACCCATGTCTAGCCCCTCTGATTGGCTACTGGCGCCTGTGAGATGGCCCCACAAAGCCCTGTAAATGTCCTTTGGACCGAGGGGTGGATAGTAAGTAGAAGTCCTGTCAGCTTCTAACAACTGGAGACTTACGTATGTAAAGGTTGATTAGATTACTACTACAGAGTATAGTGTCTCTTAGCCTAACTTATAGTTCAGAATTCGCGTAATAATAAGTGCGACAGGCTTACTATTCAAACTAGAGAGGGAAGAGTATAATATTACTACCTAGGATTACTTAAAGTAACTTATAGCGACTATTTGAATAAGGTATATCTAAATCGCCTCTAAGCTCTTCTAGCTAGAGCTTTGAACTAGAGGCGAGGTATCACTAGTAGAATCATATGCCTCAAATTAAGAAAATATACTTATAACTAATTAATAAACTACTAAACCCTTTAAATTAGAAGTCAAACTGACTCCATTCCGAATTAATCTAACGATATATCTCTACTATAATAGAGTTACATTAGTATTACCATTGCCCCTAGAAAAGTCAAGATGAAGAATAAGCACGTAAGGACTTCTGGCTAATTTAAGGAATAGAACCTAATATCAACTAGATCAAATCCACGCCCTCCACTTTGAAATAAATAAGAGGGGATCGTACAAGACTCCTCTATAGTCTGCGAGAAGTACTTGTTTCGAGACCACAATTTCTTACACTACCTACTATCGAAAGAAATCATATCCTATTTCGATAAAAATACGTCGCTTTCTCGAATTCCTATCGTCTATTTATCTCTACGCTATGAAGCTCGTCTTCCTCGTCTTCTTCACCGCTACTACCAATGCCTTTACGGTCGTCGTCTGTCAACCTGGCGGCGGCGCTACTATAGGAGATGTGAGATGGGCCGTACAAAACGAGCGAAGCCAGTTAGCTCTTGACGGACCAGGTTTTTGGAATGGGCATGAAGTGAATTGTCGTTCAAAGTTGAAGGTGTTGTCACATGTCTTTGCTCTCTGTCGGAACGATTATTCGGGTACGGGTACAGCGAATCTTCCAGGAGGAGGATTTGTCATATGTCGGCCGTCGGGGGCAGACAAAGAATGGCCTATATGCAACGTCAAATGTTCAAAAGTAAGTTGCCACTAGTTAATCGAAACTTGATCCAAACTGACGAATTATAGAGCGTTTCGTAATACTCTTCACGCTTCGCAACTACCTTCGAGAACTGATAAACAACTACTACACGGAATGGGAATAACCCTTTGCACAATTATGATATCGGTATTCCAGTGCTTCTTGAGGTCTCGTAGAGTTATATGGAGAGCGCATCATTCGTTCCTTCCTTTCATCTAGCAACCGTGATGACAGCAATAAGCAGATTCTACTAGAAGTTGCAGTATATCTCTATACATTGAGCATTACCCAAGTGAAAGATATATAACTGTTTGACCCTAACACTTTGTAGATAGCACCTTGGTAGTAACAACCGTTCTTAAATGTTCAAGTCATTAGCTGAATTTTACCTCATCGGAATATACTTAACATTCCATGTAAACATGTATAAGAGGCACCGCGTTGATGTGTTACTCATTTAGGGAAAGTGTTATTAGGATCAAGGGGTGCCCTGCTAGTGCTATTACCACACTTCACCGCTGTACCTCCGTAAGAAGGGCAATTACCTAGCTAGTGAAGACAGTTTTAAGAGGTCTAGAAATTATCAAGTCGCACTCGTGGAACTCTGTAATAGGCAAGTGGTAAAAGGGACGGGTTAAAGCGTGTACTGCTGCGCAGCAAATTGTGGTCTTTTGGTCCTGATAGCGTAGTTAGTATGAGCCTAGCCTCAGTTGCTGTAATCTCTGCGGGCAAACACAAAGCTACGAGGGGTAGCTACATAGTATACCTTATGTAATATATAAAGGTTTGAAGCTAAGCATAGCTAATCAAACCAAGTATGCTTGGACAGAGTACAAAGGTACAGGCCTCAAGTTTAGGCTCACCGCTTTCTTTCTGCCCACGTATTTTAGAGTGGCAGAACCGGTCAGCAACTTCAACCCCTTCTTTTATAGTTTAATTAATCTAATTACTAACAGAGCAAGTATTGTCTTTTGACTATAGCAAACTTATATTAGCAAGACTTGCGAGCAGTATATAGGTCGAGGTGAATACCTCATGGACCCCGCCTCACACGCCAGTCTTCACACCTCCCTTATACCTTACACCTCATACTACATACCTCATCTCGAATATCTCCGCCGTCATTTACGCCATGAAGTATTTGTCTATCCTCCTCGCCTGCGTCGCCGCCACCAATGCCACTTCTTATATTGGTGTGTGTAGTACTAGAGGCGCCACGATGGAAGATGTTCGTTGGGCAATTGTACACAAGCGTGCTGACTTGAACCTCAATGGCCCAGGTGCCTGGAACGGTAATGCCGTAAAATGTGGTGGGACAGATTATTATTTCGCCTTCTGTAGAAGCATTCCATACACTGGCTTCCACCAGACGTTTACCGAAACTGGAGGAGGAATACTATGTGCTGCGTCGGGAACATATCACATGCCTAATTGTAATATCAAATGTTGATGAGTACGCCTTCCCTTGCTAGGTGAGGCACCTGGATCCATACTGACAAAATATAGAGTGCTTGTATACATGCGTCACGTCTGACTGTCGATACTGGGTCCATCAGTCAACCAACAGGCGAAAGGGACCTGGAGCTGTTTCAATTTCGATATCCTTCTTCATGTTTCTTTCCATGGTACAAACCTCACGAGATCCCACTTTGCAGACATGAATGCTTTCCTATAGTACATTGCGTCTTTTAACAGGTTATTAACCTTTACCCGCCCCTAGACGCTGCTGTATATAATTGTTTTTGCAAATGCGATGGCTGCGGAAATGCGATTGGCTGGTGAAGTTGCTCAGTTGTAGGAGAACGTTTGGAGGCGCACTATCATGTTCTCATGTAATAATAACAACGCCAGACTGGCTTTTCGCTAAGTCATTTTAGTTAAATGGGCTTAGGTATACTATCGGGTAGCACTTCCTGAATGCCTTTAGCAAGCTTGTCTAGCTGTTTCCCGGTTGCCTTCGGCTACTTTTCTCTTCTTGTTGATTGCACGCCCAACTTAGAAAGCGGTGGGTAAAGTAGGTCGAGATTTCGTTAAGGAATTTGCTAGAGTCTAGGTCTGGAACTTGCAGTATCTGCGAAACACAGACTAGTCAAGCTTTTTAACGTAGGTAAGTTAGGTATTGCTCATACTGATTATGGTGCTCCTTTACCTGGTCAAGCTGAGCCTATATCTTGGGTGCGTATCACCTTTGTTGCAGATGCCGCACCTCGATGTTTGCAGCGTTGACGCGGTAGTGCTTTGAAGGATACGGTATTTTATTATCAATGGATCGTCACTGTCGCCACTATGCTCTGATCCTTAGTTTACTAGATATTGAGTCTAACTCGCCCTTGGAAATTATCCTTTGTTCTTGCGCCATTCAGATCTTGCTCCGTGAAATATCATCTTGTTGAAAGATGGCTCTATGTATTTTTCTTGGATTGGTCTTCAGCTAGATTTCATTTATGATTCTTTGAAATCTGCCTTTTAGGCTTTATGGCGGGCAGTCACGAGGATTACCAAAGTACATTTAGAAATCGATTGAAAGAGTTGATGGACGGTGAGGAGGCTTAAATGTCGCTCTTAAATGGTCGTTTCACGGTAGTATCAAGTATTGCTTTGTAGGTTTCGTTCATTCTTCTTCTAAAGAAACTATCATCGCACCGTCCTCGTCATCTGTGACCTTGTGGGATGCGGGATCTAGGGTATTGACATAAGTCGAGGCCTCAACGTAGATCGACGTTTCTTTGTCACTAGAGATAGTCTCTCCGATGGTACCGGGTGGACCTGCAGCCTCAAGCTTGCGTTGCCGGAAAGTTCATCATTGTGATTGGCTTTTATTTGAGCGACCATGCCGTTAAGCTTATGCTTATTTTGGCATGTATCCGACTCCAGCGATGCATCATTGGGGTCTCAACCTCCCCTAGACCGCATTTCAATTTTTCCTATCGCACGGTTAGCCTGCTACTAAAGGTAGAGTGACTAGAGACCGCCCTGAGAAACTATACTCTTCTGAGAATGAGGACGTAACACAACGTTATCTTGATGCTTAGATTTTAAAAAATCACAAGGCGCTTCGGGCCATGCACGTTAAGGCCAACTTAAGGTGATGTTGCTCGGCAAAGATCCCGTGAAGATGCTATTTGCGATTACCCCGCGAGCTAAATACTATGTCGTGATCACAGTCAGCTAATAAGCCCTGGGTAACACTACAAGGATATACAACTAGAGTCCTCGATTAGGGTACTGCCCAGCACACTCTCTACAATCTACTACTATTATTCCCAGGAGGCCAGTTAAGGACGACTGTACTATACCTAAGGCGAATCGTCCGATAGCCCTACTAAATGCGATTAGCAAACTTACAGGCTCAATTGTTATGAGAAGAATTAGCTGTATAATCGAGGCATATCAACTTCTACTAAGCACACAGGTTTGAAGAAGTAAGGGAAGATCAGTAGACCATACGCTACACACTATTATCGAGAAGAGATACGTAGCTTAGTATTCGCCTGAGCTATAGATAGCAAGCTTTTCATTTCTTTATATCAGATAATAGCAGATTTCTCATTGGAGAAATAACATTTTGTAAAGTAATAATTAATTCGTCTTAAATAACTCTTAGCTGTGTCTTGTCTTGTAATCAACTCTGACGAGGAAGTATAGGGATAATATTACACATGTAGGTATTATTCTGGCTGGCTTAAATAGCTACTTGATTCGAAGATATTTAATTTGTGGCGAGGTCTTGAACTGCGCCATCTCCTTGACAGGTTCCAGCTACGCAGCCTTTAATATCGGCGATCATATTACGCCATTCGTTGACAACGGCAACTTCAACAACACGGAAGGTAAGGGCAAAATACTGGGAGTTGATATCGTTGGCGTTTTGCCAGGATATGCCGTCTTTGATCAGAGCGTTTGTCCAACTTACTGAAGCATCTTTCCTGGGAAGAAGTATGTAGTAGCTGCTTGCGAAAAATCCAGGTCTCGAAGGGGCTGACCGAGCAGAAATCACATCTGGGGGCTCCTAGCTTCATGGCATTTTCTTCTCTGTGTATGCCGCGGAACATTGGCACTGCACTTATCCAAGATAAGCTTGATATGGATACATCAAATGGTCATTTACATGAGCTCATCAAACTATTATGTTAGTAACCGGAGGTGTCAGTTCATTTGCGCTTCTGGTGTGCGTGAATGCTGGGATCATGCCTATCATTGCCTCATCTTCGGACAAGAAACTTGAACTTGCCGAGCTGCATGAGGTGAGGTTGAGACAATCGATTACCAGACCTACCCGGAGAGAGAGAAGAAGGTTCTTCGACTCATAATTGGCCGTGATGTCGATGTTTTTGTCAATAAAGTCGGACCTACGCCGGCTGCACCAAGCCTTGAGTGTCTCGCGAGAAGAGGGGTGCTTCCCTTGTCAAAGATTGTAACCCCCAAGGTAAATAAGTTTATACTTACGTGTCTCATAAATTTTGGCTGCACGCCGCTGAATATCAAGCTACTTAGAGCAATTTCTGTGGTTTCAAGAAGGACCATCAAGACCTCTGGGACTTCTTGGACGAGAAGAAATTTAGTCTCAAATCAATTGTCAATCCTTGGATTTTCGCTTTTGATAATCACCAAGCTGCATTTGTTGCACTGCATGACGGAACAAAGCATCGAGGGAAAATTGTCATCAGAATCTAGATGCCCTCTATCTACTTGATGGGATGTCAAGAGCTCCAAGGAAAAAGAGGTCGTGATGGCGGAACGAAAAGTATGACTCGGATGCTAAACCGAACTTTGAATCTTAATGGCTGTCTGTCCATGGTCTGTCAATAACTTGAGTATCAAAACACTTAAAACAGGAATAATGCCAAACATATTTCGGTGAGCTAGAAACAGTATAGCTATACCGAGGCCAGCAATATGACCGAATTATCCAGGCAGCAGATGTAAGGCTGAGGCTAGGCAATAAAATCCTTGATGGAATGGTGGAAGTAAGGCTTCAAAAGTTCTTTGCACGAGATCAACTGAAATCAGGGTGCAGGCAGCAAATGTTTAAGTAGCATCGGAAATGACTCCAAGCAAAGTTCGGAGGCATCAAATGTAGGGTAGAACTGTGACTTTATATTTGATTGCATCTGCAAATGCGGGGAGACTCGCTCTCAGCGAATACGAGCTTACCGAGGTAGTCATGTAGGCATTAATACCATACTGTTTGTTTACTTCGCTTAGTAATGCGGTGGATTACTTCGGGATCAAACCCTATAGATGGATGACCAGACAGTTACGGGAAATGGTAAAGAGAGAAGCAAGTATACCTATCTTTACTGCAGCGTGTCAAAAGTCAGCTATCGGTAACGAGTGCAAGTCTCATTCCCGACGGGCGCCACCCTCCTTCGCGTGACGGATTTCCAAGCCTAATTGATGGAGGCATTGTCTCGCCGATGAAACTTGAATTGCGTCAAAGCGTAACACGATATCTATGAGTATAATAGTATATGGTAAGACAGCAAGGAGATGATGAACCTAGCGGACTCTTTCAATGGCCGAGAAGCACCAAAGAAGAGAAAAGGAGCCCAGGATCTAGGTTATGCGCATTCTCAGGTGTATTCTGGAAGTATTACTCAGTGTGTGCCCCCTACGGTCGCAAATGTTTATCATATGCTTTGTTACAACCCCAATACTTCATACACAGTCTCAAAGACGCCTCTCGTGCTTTGCATCTTCAAGCCTCGGTCCATGAATGCCGGAATGTGTATATTGTGGTGGTCCATTCTGTGCCACCATGCAGAGCTATACCTCTTCCTTACATGCCTAGGACATGATCCCAACCACCATGACTCAACTGGCACTTTTTTAATCCATTGGCTAGGGAATTGAAGGCCGGAGTGATCCGAGAAGTATTTCGGTTGTCAAGCTTTGTCTGCCACTTCAAGGCTTGCTCTCCTTTCCCTGTGTCAAACTGGCCAGTTCCTTCTCTAGACCCTCAATCTCTGCTGCAGATAATCCATCAGCCTAGCTCCTGTGGCTCAAACTGATACATCCACCTGTCGATCTACTCACCACTCTTCTGCTTCCTGATCTCCCCTTTCTCCAAATATACCCATCCCCAATATGCGAGTTGGTACGTGAAGGTTGCCATTAGGAGAACTTTTGCAACAGGTCTCGTGAATGTCTTATAGAATCCAACCTGGAGATATTGATATAAGCCGATGACTCTTGAGATTCCCGAGTGGTGGTATAGTTTCTCAGAGAGAGTGCTTACATGTGGAGATACAGTTTTTTGTCCAGCTTCCGTCGTGTGGAAACGAGTTTGTTTTGCTACTCGGGCAGCAATAGCACCACCTCTACGAGCTTGCGGAAATGAAAACATGGCAATGACCGTGAGAATGTTGTACCAATATGGCTATGGCCGATTGCTACTCTCACGTCACGACATGCGACGAGGTGAGCTGCTTTACAATCTTAGGCAGCTTGGGTCTGGGCAGCTCGATGTGCAGCTCCATCAGTTCAGACGAGACGAGCCGATGATGGGCCGAGTCAAGGCGGCCGTAAGCCCGCCCGCATTTATGGAGCCTATGTGCCTGAGGTGCCACCATCCCTGTCGCGGTCCCTACTAGCTCCGCGGCTCCACATAGTACTGGCAATAGTACAGTACTGGCATTATGCACTCTGGCCCGATATGCGAATGTGAACTTGGTCATTGGGGACAGGACAGGACAGATATCTTTCCTTTACTCACTTCACTTCACTTCACCTCTTTTCACCTCACTTCACTTAGCTCGAGTTCCTAAGTTACTCTCTATACTCCTCTTCTCTCCTTTGTACCTCGCCTTCTTCGAAAACCGGAGAACCTCTCGCGCATTGCACAGTTCACATAACCAAGCTTCCGTTTGACAACCACCAAACCTCACAATGGTAAGCTTACTGCAGGAGAGAGGGTCACGCGCGCACGAGAGCAGAGCAGAGCAAGGCTGACCTACTATTACTATTATACAGGCGCAAACACCTACACAACGCAAGGCCAACCTCAAGTTCCAGAAAGACCTTGACTCGAAGCGTGGAAAGCCAACACAAGAAGTGAAGAAACAGGAGTTCAAGAGCCCTGTTAGCCCGATGGTGCTTGGTGATTGCCCACGCCCGTATCTGATCATGAGAAAGGCGCATGCTGATTTATTATGGCTTGCTAGGCATCCTCGGATTCGTCGTTTTCGGTGGCCTGTTGTTCGAGTTGCTTAGCAGATTCTTCCTCTCGTGAGGAATCAGAATCAGAATCAAAAGGAGCCGGGGGAGAGGTACCGCGATGGAGATCTGCATGTTTGGCGTCGGCCGAAAACAAAGGGCTGAAGGCGCATATACACTTGAACCTTCGATTGAGCTGGAAAATACAATTGTCATCATGTCTTAGGTCGCATGGACGCTGTGGGTTGTACATCACAAAAGCCGTACATGGAATAGTTAATATCGGAGTTTTGGGCATATTAATTTACATCAAGGGAGCAAATAGTTCTGCATTTCAAACTGAGCAATATTCACACCTTCGAAAACTTCCAACTTTGTAGATGTAAAGCGGGAATGTGTGCAAAATTGTCCAGGAGCGAAGTCCAGATACATGAAGCGAAATTTTGTACTCTAACCATAATCCCTTACGCGCCCAACCCACGCTTTTTAGGACCCCCATCGTGCTTCAGCTTCACACCTGCTTGGAATTGGCGCTCCAACTCTTCTTGAATCTTGACAATGTCAACGCCCGAGTCCTTGTTCTTTTTCTTCTTATCATGTTCAGCTCCTTTGTTTTCCCCCTTCCCAGCACCCAGTAAGCGAAGAAATTTGTCTTTCCGAGCCGCATCGCCAGTCAAAGCATCAGGATTCCATTGCTCAGCACCAGTCGAAGGGCCATTATCGTCGTCGTTGGAAGCGGCCTTCGACCTCTTCTCCTTCTTCTCCTTTTTCGCGGGTTGGGCATCTCCATCGACCTGTACTACAGTGACCTCTGGCCTGGACTTTTTCTTCTTGGAAGACTGTTCCTTCTCAGAATCCTCGGCAACAGCCTCAACATCCCCACTTCGTTTTCGCTTCTTGGAGATAGAAACGTCGGCGCTACTTCCATCAGCAAGCTTCTTCGCTGCTTTGGCTGCCTTCTTTGCTCTCTTTGGCTCCTTCTCCAGTTGAGCTTCCTCGGTTCCCTTGTCGTCTACTCTTTCAGCTTCGAGTCTCGCGGCTTCCTCTGCGGCTTTCGCTGCCTGATCAGCAGCCTTTTGTTTTCTATCCTGGCGCCTCCTTTCTTTCGCGTTCTGCTTCTTCTCCTTGTGAGCTCTTTCAATCTCGGCAGCCTTCTCAATGAGCCCGAGATTAAGTTTTGGAAGTGGTGCTCCCTTGGACTTCTTCTCCTTTGATTTGACATCCTCCTCATCTTCTTCAGAATCCGAATCCGAGCCAGAGCTAGAGTCGGAATCCGAATCAGAGTCAGAATCGGAATCTGATGCTGCTTGTCCGCGCTTAGCTACTTGTGCTAGAATTTCCTTTCTGGCTTTCTCCTTGTCAAAGATGACACCCAGATTATCAGCCTCTCTCTTCTTAACCTTCAGCGCTCTATTCAGCTTCTTGTTCTCCTTTTGGATGGTTATAAGTTCCTTCCTTGACTTGGCCTTATTCTTTTTTTGGTCGGCCAATCGTTTGGTGATCTGTGCGTCTGTGATATCCCATAAGGCAAGAAGGTCCTCCTCTTCTTCCGGCAAGCTGATTCCATCTGGTATGATCGGTTTTGGAGGTACAGGCTGTGGCTTTAACTGTTCTTGTCGCTGTAGTTGCTTCTTGCTTATTTTCTTTGGTCGGTTCATCTTCTTCAGAGCATCTCTCGCGGGGAACTCTGTCGGCGCGGGTATTCCTTGATCAATTGCCCGCTGGGCTTCCTCGGCCTCTAACTTGGCAGCTCTCTCCGCGTTCTTGTAGCGATTCTCGATGGCCTTTCGCTGTGCTTCCTCGGCATCCTTCTGCTCCTTGGCCTCAGCAGCTCTCC
This sequence comes from Neospermospora avenae, assembly GCA_014282315.1. Lineage (NCBI taxonomy): Eukaryota > Fungi > Ascomycota > Leotiomycetes > Helotiales > Ploettnerulaceae > Neospermospora > Neospermospora avenae. The sequence goes on along the minus strand of JACBAH010007167.1, from coordinate 12,157 downwards.
GCATTCCTTCTTTGGATTTCACGTGTCCCCCGGGTAGAACGATGACTTCGCCCACATTGAACATTTTGCCGCTAGGATCGTGTATGGCAGCAAGGCGTTCAACTTGCTTGACGGCATCGACCCTAATCCTTTGCCGCTCGAGATCGATTGCCCGCTGCTTGTTTCTATCCTTATTTTTGTCGTACTTCTCCGTATTTCGATTCTACACCAGTCAACTTCCAAACACCCTGCCTTGTTGAATGCCTAACTTACCAGCTTCCTATGAAGTCTGTCATTCTCTTTTCGCTGTTGCTTAGCTTCCGCCTTGATCTTCTTCTTCTCTTTCCGCTGCGACAGTCTGATCTCGCGCGCGATGGCTTTTCTGTCCTCTACATGGCCGCATTAGCACTGCGGCTTCATATATTCAATCAAGCTGTAACAAAATCTTGAAGAACGAAGCCCTACCTTTGGTTTCTCCGATCACCTTTGGCTCCCGTGTTTGCTGAGGTTGCTGCTCTACTGTTGCGCGCTTCTCTGGTCTAAAGCCGAGGGGAATATAATTTGCATCCATGCTTGCGACGTGTCTGGCCGCTGGTTGTAATGGAGTTTCGAATTCAAGATCGGTAAAAAAAAAATCCTTACTAAGCTAAGCACTCTCCGGATCTCTTATCTTATCGCAGTACAGTCTAACTAGATTAGGACTCGGAAATCTGCAGCTAAGCGATGTTGACATTCTCCGCTTCCCGTCAGCTCCAGATTTCGAAATCCGGTCACTGTCACAGAATGAACAGAATGACTTCCTACATGTTGCATCATCGTGAGGTTTGAATCTACCAGCATACGTCACAACTGCGCTTCCGAGTGGGGCATATCGGAAAATAAGGACACAGCGAAACAAAAACTCTTATTTCGTACATGGGAATAGGCCGCACTGTCTTGCTTCAGCTGGCTTAAGTACATCTTGACATTCGGTATAGTCTTAATTTCCGCTGTGCCATACTAGTAGCTGCAGCTTCATCGGAAGTTGACTTTGCAAGTGGTTCTACAGAAAGGAAAAAAAGATACTTCCTTTTTCCCGCTGAACCGCCGGAAAACTCCAATTCATCCTATGGACAGGTAACAAAATTGCTTCTGGCTGGGATACTTGTGCTCTTATCCCTATCGCCTATACCAAGCAAGCAGTAAGATGGGTCGATTTCGATCGAAATGTTCGAGAGTTTCTAGTGAGCTATATGATCCATCAGGCTTAGGTACACAAATTATTTTATGTAGGAATTGATTGGGGCAATTCCGGTAACCTCGGGAAATTCGTCCGAAGAATCTGTATGTGATTGATCATAATCCGATAGATGCAGAGTACTAGCTGGAATTAGGCTGTAAGTAAGCTGTGGCGCGGAAGGGCTGGCACGGTCGTTCTGACGTACACATTACTATTGCAGTCCCCCCGGCAGCGCAACCTTTGATGCACTGAGTACTACTGATCCCATAGATAAGCAAGCATTTTCAAGAGGGAAGAGAGTGCAGTACAGCTAGTGCTATTGGCTGCGTAGTATACCAGCCAAGCCAGATATCTTAGATCTCCCGTGCTCCACACTAAGCACAACTTCCTCGGAGTAAGACTTGGATCTGATCAGGGGACTTGACCATGATCTTGATTAGCACTAATACGTAACTTTCAAGCCTAAAGGTAAAGAGGCCTGGCTTTTGGCTTATTCCACAAGCACTGAGAGCGGGTGCATGGCAGTTGTGGGGTCCCTGCATCAATCCGTACTCCCCTGTATGAGCCTAGCCCACAGGTATCGTGAGGCTGAATGGCTACGCCCCCGAACTTATCTCACGGAGAAACCCCTTTCAAAAATATGTCTTGTACGATGTACCTTCCACCAATCGGGTGGTGGTCCAATACTCTGCTTGTCTGTAAAATTTAACTTGGCTCGATGGGCAAATGTCAGTGGCTGATTCTAGTGCCCTCGGAATTCAACAGAGCTACCAGTTATGTCTTACCACTGGAGTTTCCAACGCCTTCGGCGGTAAGTACCGCTGTCTAATGATCCCAGCAATAGGTTATTCACATGCCGAACACATATATGAGACATTCTAGAGTCATGGGGGGCTTCCCGATGTCGCCAGCCTTACGACATATTCTTGTGAAGTGCACTTGAGTGCTTGGCCTGCTTCAGGGTATGAGTGATCGTGAGCAAACCGAAGAGGATGTTCCGCGCAGCATCAACAAGCCTCGGCATTTTACCTTTTGGCTGTGAAAGAAGCAGCTCGTCGAAGATCGTTTGAGCTCTTGCACTATTGCTTCTATATCGGACGTCAAGATCGAGCAAGCTCACAACATACGAAATGGCTAAAAGCGCATACGTGCGAGGTACCAATAGTATAAAGGACTACGGTGAATGCACGTAGTGGTTGAATCGGGGAGGGCTAGACGACTTCAAGTGACTGTCTGTGCATTTGAGGTCTCCACACCCCACGACATCGATCGACATTGTCAGTAGCTTTAACCACAAATGGGGGAAAGCCACACGTTCTACAAGAGATCGTGATGTTATATGGTGCACATACCACACCAAAATTCAACGCCGAAAGAAGATCACCTTCCTGCCAATCTCTAGTGCCAGCACACCCGCAACTGGACCGAGAGTGTGGCGTCTCGACCATACTAGTTGCTAGAGAACGTCAAAGGCTTCCTCCTGTGGTTGGCTTTGTGTTAGCTAATCCCAGCCTCTTACAGCATGGGTCGACCACTTATTACTTCTTGCTGAGAAATCGGCGCTTGAGTTACTGCACTTAGTCTCGAGTAATCGTCTTCGGTTCAAGGATTGGAATCAGGGGCCTCAGATCGCCAAGCAATTTGTGCACTACAGTTAACGTCTGGAACGTTCCGCTCCTGACAGCTTGCACAGCCTTCGTGCTATTTCGTCTGGTCAGCTCGGACAAGCGCCTGAGCACTGGCACCAGTTCAGATTTCGGATCTGATCTCGTCCGCCCAAGATGGTACTTCAGTAGTGCGTTCGTAAGAGAGTATCCTAGGTATCTTAAGCAGCTTAGAGTCGGGGGGAGGGGGGAAAGGAGGACAGTATCTCTGTAGGTAACTTTATCACCCGAATTAGCCAAGAGTCATAAATCTCTGGTCAATCAAGGACAGGAGTTAATAGTTGCGTCTTTAGTCAATGATCCATCTGGAAGCCTCAGTTGAATTCGAATCTTTTACCATCAAAGTCAATTTTGCTGATCGAGTCTATCAAAAAGCTACATAGTTGGCCGACTGCTATGGCATTCATCGTCCTCTGTCAGTTGGCTGTCTAGCTGGAAGCCTCGACCGGATCTCAACTGACAGTGTGGATCTCGTGCGCTGATCTTTTCTATTCGTACATCGAAGCTCCGGGGCTATTGTATTTCGACTTTCACTACGGAGCTTAGAGTCCAGAAGTGGTACCTGCTTAGCAAAGAAGCCGGCCGATCACAAAAGAAGCCAACAGATTCGAGACCAGGTATGATCTTCAGCTAGCCTTCACCAAGCATGTCAGAGGCAATAATGTTACTCCTCGATTGTGTATAAGTATCAAGGTCAGTACCCTCAGAAATCCCAACTCACTTCACACATCAACACAACATCCTCTCAACTTCAATCACTTCCAATTTCCAACATCCACCACCTAACAGAAACAACTCAACCGACTTTCATCTCAATCCTCAAGCAAAATGCAGTTCTCCTCCGTCCTCTCTTCTTTCATGCTCTTTGGAAGCATTCTAGCCGCTCCATCAGCTGCGCCAGTCGAGAAACGCGACACTGTTAGCGACGTCGTCGGCATTGTCAACACCTTGCAGACAACCGTCAACGCCAACGTCGCCGACATCAGTGAGTTACTAGCAGCAGCATTGTTACCAGTCCGAGTAAAATACTAACGTTGTGACAGCCCTCCTTACAAGCACTGTTCAAGGCAGCGTTGAAGCCTCAGCCCAGGTCTTGGCCAAAGTTTCTGCCGACTATGAAGCTATTGCAGCAGCATTCATAAAAGCCACAGCGGACATTACAGCAACAACTGGTGCTGGAATTGGTGGTGTTATCACCGGCATTCGGGGCATCACAGACGCTCAACTTGTCAATTTGACCGCAAGTTTGAACGCGGCTGTAGCACTCCTTCTGCAGATTCGGGCTGCTGTTGCCGTTACAGCTACGAACTTGACCCCAGGTATGTTCTACACAGATGGCTCCAAATGGAATACATACTAACTCGCCTCTCAGATGCGCAAGCTGCCCTCCAAGGCGAGATTAATGCCGTCTACGCTGCCATCATGCCATTCGTCGCACCTCTTACCATCTTTGCGACTGCTGCAGCTGCTGCTCGCGTCAGCATCTCTGTGATTGTCACTGGATTGAGGACTGCTGTCACAGGTCTTCTTACAGTTGCAGGTGGATTTGCTGCCGGAGTCTAAATACGGACCCTTGCATAAGGATACTTTCAACATACACTCGTATCGTGAAGATCTTGGGCAAATACGCGCCTGATCGAGCTGGAAAAATTGGAAAGAATTGGGATACTATATTCTGTACAGCCTTATTTGTACGGTAATTCCACACTATCATTCTATTAGCTAGGTACATAAAATAATCATTCAATGTTTACAAAATTCGCTTAGCGCCACGTCAGCCGTTTGCTTACAAAGCAGTTCATGCATTGTAGAGTTGAACATATTAGGGGAAGAATAAGCATCTTAGATCGCCGCAATATCATTGCATGAGTCGCTACAAGCGGCTATAAACGTCGATTGATCAGCTGTCTCATTTGCGTTAGAGGCAGCGATTTCTTGCTTCACCCCAGACAGACGACCACACCTTCGTCCTAGCCTCGAACGAAGCTACACCAGGCTTCTGGTAGCCAAATTAAAGGCCAGCTGTCCCGATCATAGACTGGTGGGAAATGGACATATCTGCTACTTCTATGATACTATAAGTTGTTAATACTTTCAAGAATCCGAGAACCTGGAGCACGTGAGTATTGCTACTTTCAAGACTTCTAGAACTAGGACCCTCCCCCCAGATCCCATAAAGAAGTGATCTCAGCTGCCCAAGATAGTCAAATGAACGCATAGCCTTTTGATTATATATTTCTTTCTTCTTCTTTTTGAACTTAATACAATTTTGTTATTTGTTAACTTCCCCTTCAGCGGCACCTAGGTCCTTATACCTCATTGAATTCAGCCGCTAATTGCAAGCAGTAAAGCTCATTAATCGTGCCTTAGTCACCGACCTTATGTAGCATGTTTGAAATGAATCACATGACCCATCCCTTCAAGCATGCCACCATAGAGGGAGTTGCCGGCGGCATGATTGATCACTAGGACCCTAGATCTGCTCCAGCTATACTACAGACTGCGAGAAATGGGGATCCCGTCCGCTCTACTATATATAAGCACTAGATCGGCAGATTAGTAGTCGGGTGGGCGACCACCAGCGAATACCTACTATTGTATTAATTTTGAGAAAGATAATAACAAGCGGCCTTTTTAACTTTTTCGTTCCCAGTGAAGGGTCATGAGTTCATGCTATTTACACGCCGAGCTTCTCTGAAGTCCTCGACCAAGGCGTGTGTGTGCCTTGCTTGTCCCATGCCAATGCTCCAAACACCCTCTATGCCCAGTTTCGCTATGCTCCAGATTCTCCAATAACACCCTCATCGATTTTAGTCTTCTTCTTCTTCTTCGGTTTCACAACTTCTGTTGTCGCATCTTGTTCCATATCGTCTTCTATTGGGGCCTTCTTTGCTTTCTTCTTCTTCTTCACAACTTCTGTGGCAACTTCATCGTCCGGGCTGGTTTGGAGTACTTTTGCTTTCTTCTTTTTCTTCTTCACCACTGTGCCCTCCACGCCCTGAGCCGCCTGAATCCTCTCACTTGCCCTCTGCATCTCCAGCCTGAGTCTCTCGACCTCTTGCATCGCCTTTGCCATATCAGCCTCCTCTCTTTGTTGACGTTCGTAGTCCACGGGGGCACCGTCGCTTTCAAGTGAGAATGTTCCGATATGACTGGAGTCAACTTGAAGAAGAGACTGCTTGCTTTTCGGCCTCGGCCTCTGTTGTCCTTCCAAACTATTCTCCGAGTCGTCGTTTCGTGGCGTTGAAGTACCACCAGTGCCAAGAGTCTCGTCTGCTGCAATCTGTATCCTTTGACGGGCTTTAGGTTTCCTTGGCGAGGGCTGGACAGAAGCAGCGACCGTTTTACCGAGATCTAATTGCATGATAGGTATAGTGTCTATGTCCAGATCTGGCCCATTACTGCTCTGAATGATGTTGTGTAAAGGAGTAGACCTTCCAGACCTATCGTCACTAGGAGGTATGTAGAACGGGTCGTCCTTGTTCCTCTCGAGTCGTTCGGCCCGCCTTCTGGCCACAATGTCAGGGTCAAGATAACCATCTTCGCTGCCTTGCTGGTAAGACTGGACCACTTCCTCCGAAGCCATCAAACGAGATATTGCTGGTTCGTTCTCCTTTTGCGATGTCTGTGCTTGCGGTGGTGGCTGATGATAGTAAACCTCGAATTCGTCTTCATCAGGCTGGTCAAGTACTACTGAGTCGACAGCTCTCAGTAGATTGCTAAGGTTTGAATTGATTGGTTGGTCCAGATCTAGGCCGGATGGCACAGGGACGTTTTTCTGAGCTCCGGCAGCTACGGAATTCAATTCCATTCCTGTAAACAAGGATGGAATCGCCTGGGTTAGGAGCAAGGGCGTGTCTGAGTAAGTTGAAGGGTCAGACGATGCTTCCTGCCCTGAGGTGGCTTCGGCTGCTAATTTCAATAGCTCCGTGAATTCCACAGCCCTCTCTTGAACTTCCAAGTCGGGATGCATTGCTAGAGACTCAAGGACATGGATCATTCGAGCCATCAGAAGCGACGTCATCGACTTTCTTTCCGGTGTCCAGGGTGATTGATCGTCGCTAGCAATCAGCGAGAAGATTTTGGGCAAGGCTTGTAAATAAACAGCAAGGCCCTCTGCGATTGTCATGGCATTGGCCAATTGCAACAGAGCCGTAAGGGTGTCATCCGGAGATGCTAAGGACTGAGCATACTCTCCACATACCCAAACAATCGGCCGCAAAACACCACTACCTGCGTTCAGTGGAGATGAGGGCTCATTGAAAGTTGATGTAAGAATTGATTCCGCCGCTCTGGTGGCCTGGACTCGAACAGCCTTGACTTTCACAGCGACGGTCCGCAGCTCATTACCAATGAGCTCCGACACATCGGAGCTTGCTCTTAGGCCAAAATCTGCGTCATCGGAGGATAGGTTCGAGCTTGGAACTGGGGCAGTTCTGACCAGTTGGATCAAGATGTCAATGTACCAGTCGAAGTCCACGAGATTTCCATAATTGTTGCTTGAGCACATTTCCAGTATCCTAGAAATAACATCAATTTTGTAGTCATCGGGGAGTAGTGGCGCTTCGGAGTCTCCTTTATTGTTCTTGAATGTAACTTCCGGTTCCTCATCATCCGAGTCTGCAGCTGGCTCAATTGGGGCAGCACGAGGATGAAGTTCTTCAGCGGTTGCTGATCGGGAATTCTTCAGCTGTCTCATCAACCGCCCAACAATAGACATCAAATTATCGCTGTTGACCATGCCAACCACCAAATCAAGTGCTCGTAACCGGATTGATATGTCTGCACTATCGATACATTCCATGATGACATCCTCTTGTTGAGCAACGAGTTGTGGATGGGTCACGACGATTCTGTTGAATGCCAGAAGGGCAACATATTTCACTAAATGGGTCAGTAATGAGTGCATCTTTGGTTTGCAGCGTACATACGATTTGCATCATCCTCAATCTGTATCATGCCTCGTAATTTGCTCACACAGAGGGTGGCAATTTCATCACCACCGTCATCGCTGCTCTCTAAGATTCCGCCTTCAATGATGCCATTGATACACTCATATAACAAAGACATGGCTGGAGTAGTACGTATGAGCGATGTCAGAGGAGGCAAGAGTTTCTTGACGAGCCGTGGTTCTAAAGGCGTCAAGATGGCAAACTAGAATCTGTCAGTCATGGCCCAAGCAAGTTATGGCTTTCCTACCAATTTGATTAATTTGATGGCCATCCAATTATTTCCACTATCGACTAGTAGCTCAAATAACCTGGGAGCAAGCGGAAGAAAGTCCTGAGGGCGGCGCCAACCCAATTCGCAGACTACATTAACGATTGCAGCTGTCACACTAGGATCCTCTCCCTCATCCATCAGCCGGTCCTTTATTTTTGGCCATGCCGGCCGTAGGGTATCGGGATAGACCAACGCCAGTCTGTACAACGTCACAATTGTTTTCTTTCGAACCGTAGGATGTGAATGAGTCAGTCGCGGGAGCAGATCCGACAGAACAGACAATGCCAATGAGGGAGTGATTATATGTGGCAACGTGATGATCGGCAGGGACATTGTGGTGATGGAGGTTGACGTTAAGTCCTACGCGATTTTAAGTATTTTCCCACGAGTACTCTCAATGGAGTCCTACCTTCTTCAGCAGATTTGTAGCAAGCATCAAGACCTCAGTATCGGGTCGAAAGCTCTGTACTGCTCCTAGGTATCCAACTCGTTTCTGGAGGTATTTCGCAGAAGACATGACTTCGAGTACGTGGAAGGATGCCCAAGACATATCGTGGCCGAACATCTCCAGATACACCAGCTTCAGAAGGGCAGTGGCTTTCAAGTCTGTTCCATCATCGTCAATAGTGACCCCTTCGTCCGCTGCCGATCACTAACCCATATCCTGCCCTCGAACTTCGGCCCGACATTCTTTAAGACTGTTCTGAATATACTCCTTCTCGTTCCCCTTGTGGTTCCGCAGACCTCGAATGAGGTCGTAGAGGGATTTTTCGAACCTGTGAATCATTAGCAATGAAGAGGATTTGCAGAGAGGAGCTCTAGGCTGGCTGGGTAAGGTACATATTGTTTCTTGCTTGCTATAGATATGAATGTTTTTTAATCTGGGAAAGGCTGGCGCACAGCAGAGCAGAGCAGAGCAGAGCAGTCATAAACTGGGTGGGTTCATGACAAGAGGAAGTAAAGTGCCCGGTTAGTGGTGTCAGGTACACAATTATCCTGCTTGTCAAGTTACTGCCGTAGAAACGGGAAAGGCGTCTCCTTGATCATCAAAACCGGATTGCAGAGCAAATGGAAGGAAGTCATGGGAATGAGAATGGGAATAGGAATGGGCACGGGGCTGTAGGTATTTCCTCGCGACCACGACCAAGCAGGAATCTGGATCTGGATCTGGATCTGGATTTGAATTCCCCCACCAAGCGCGGGAAGGCTGAACAGCGACTGCAGACAGCCCATTGGTGGCCCCAGCACCAGCCCAGCCCAAGTCCAGCACGTCCAGTCAGGTCAAGTCAAGCAATCAAAAGCGGCGCCCGGTTGCGTAGAGCGGCATGCCATGCCAAGACTAAGCTCCCCCAGTCCCCTTCCCCCAATGCTTGAAGCTTCCAACAACGCAATATCAGTATCAGAAACATATTGACCTTGTCCATCAAAACATTGCATCAACGCCTCCAAAGGAAAGGTCTACACGATCCCGAGATATACTGTCCTCTCCCAACCCAACCCATCCCGGATTCATCGCGCAGCTTTCCGAATAAATAGCAACAACAACAGCATCATGTCATCCTCTTTACTGCATCCACCTGCGCATCTTCCTCCCTCCGTCGCCCTCAGCCTATCTCAGCAGGCCCCGACACTCCTCCAGAGCATTCCCTCAGCGATCTCGTCCTATTCTGTTGGCTCTCTATGGTCCGCTGCGGAGACTCCCGAATTATGGACGACCTATGAGAATCTCATGCTCTCATGTCTGCGAACTGGCGACGAGCAATCTGCATCTCAATGCCTTCAGCGCCTCACCGAAAGGTTTGGCGCAGACAATGAGAGGTTGATGGCATTGCGAGGGGTTTTCCAGGAAGCCCGAGCAAATGATGATGCCGCGTTGAAGAAAATCCTGAAAGAATACGAGAGTATTCTGGCTCAGAATCCTGGCAACATGGTAGGCCGCCGCCGACGTGTCCACTTAGAGTCACTGTGCTGATCATTGCCAGCCTGTATCCAAACGAAGGATAGCACTCTTGAAATCCCTCGACAAGATTTCGGAGGCAATTGTAGCCCTCATCCAATTCCTTGATTCGTCTCCCACTGATGCAGAAGCCTGGGCTGAGCTGGCAGATCTATACATATCTCAGGGGCTGTACCAACAAGGAATATTTGCCTTAGAGGAGGTGCTTTTGGTTACACCATATGCGTGGAATGTCAGTTTGACAGTTTTTACAGATCATGAAACAAAGCCTAATTATCATTATAGATCCATGCGCGTCTTGGCGAGGTCCAATATATGGCAGCCACAACTGGGGAAGCTGGAGCCGACAAATATTTCACCGAGGCTTTCCGGAGATTCTGTAGGAGCGTTGAGCTCTGTGATAATTATCTTCGGGGCTATTATGGACTAAAGTTGGTCTGTATCGTCCGCATATGTAGGCCGAGTACGTTCTAATAAATCGCTAGACAACCAACCGCCTACTAGCCAACCAATCACAGATATCTCGACAAACCAAAGGAGACGCAGGCTTACCACCACCGAACATCCAGACCGTGGAGCGTCTGAACGAGATGGCAACGGCGAAACTCTCCGAGATCGTGCGACGGAACGTAGGAAACGAAGCCGGCTGGGGTGGATATGACAAGGCTGAGGTGATTGCTGCAAAAGCACTACTAGACTCGGAAACTGCAAAGATCATCCGCTGAGCTGCGAGCGGATAGGTGCGATCACGATGACACCTACACTCGTGTACTATCCGGCAACTACCGGGACTTCTCATCTACTCGGTTGGGTTATTCTTATCTCCCGCTCATTCGGGAATGAAAGTTGGGCTTAGAAAGTCTTAGAAAGTCCCTGTTAAAAGACAGCATCGGAGTATGCAAGGAACGATTTCTTTTCTGTGGGTTATGAGATCCCACTCGCTGAATTATCGTGGCCAGAGCTCATGGCATTGGGCTAGAATGCTATAGCGTAACCTAGTTGCGTTGCTGCATAGTGTCGCAGCCTCAAAGCGGGCCCACCCGTTGTCGTGGCATACCGCGAGAGGGCGTGGGAAAAGCTGGATGGTCCAATCAGAAAGATCGCGTTGCATTTGGGCGCTTTAGAGCAGGACTCACTCGATGCCCAACTGACACGAGAAGCGGTGACGGGGGCTGATGGGCTCTCTTTTCTAGGTCGAGGGGTTCTTGTCTTTAAACTCTGGGTCTGGAAGAGCGGACACTCTCTAAAGGATGACTCTTCGTGACGACACGGGCGCTTCGTTGTGATGGCAAATGTACATATAGTTGATCAAAAGCCTTAGAACACATGACATCTAACTATTCCGGCCACTTCCCAAAAGATTCTTTCATGCATATACGCCAAAAACATCTTGCCAGCCATTCCCGCTACAGTTGACTCTTGTGCCACCAGCTCTTCGATTGTGCCAGATTTCCGACTAACGCATAATGAAGCATCGCCATTTTAGAACACATCACATGGTTTATAAGAGGAAGCCACTCAATCGCTGAGAGATCTAGGTATGTGTCCGAGCCGCCTTGATTACCCCAGTCTGGTCAACAAGTCGATCCAAGTTCAAGTTACAAGCCCAAATCACGGCAAAAATTACCTACACCGGGAATACAATTATTAACCATCAACACCAGCACATTCATCGATCTCCCTAAAGCTCGACTTGTCTATCTGTACTTCAATCACTCGAAGCAAGCAGTGACATCTGCCGGGATTCGATCAGAAGCAGACGAGATTACGCCAGCGTGCATATCGGCCCTGCCCCATCACCAAACGGAGTGAGACAACGAATAGTAGGTCGCCTGCGGCAACACAACACATTCACACACAAACAACCCAAATCAGCCACTATAGCAACGTTTCTACGCGGCATCAACACAACAAATACCTATCTAACAACAGCCAACCAGCTAAGCAAGCCCAAACACGCACTCCGGAGACGCTGCCTACTTCTACCTACCTGTCTAGGTCCCATACGTATTCATTCCAGAACGCTGAACACACTGGGATCATCTTTCTTCGGCAGTCAGTCAGTCAGTCAGTCAGTCGACGCAGGATCTCTGTGTGAGTGGCCCGCAACTCGAC
>JACBAH010007166.1:0-22414 GCA_014282315.1 Neospermospora avenae | reverse complement strand
ATATTAGCCTTCCTCAAGAACGCAGAAAACTTAAACCGGACCCCTTTTCCGACTCAGCCTCAAAATAAAAATCTCTGACCGAAAAACGGTAAAAACAAGTTAGATAGATACACTTAGAGAAAATAGTGTAAAATTTCAGATGAATTTTCAATGAAATCCCTGCTATTTTTGTAGAATTACGAGGAAGTGATATATTTTTAGCGTGTTTACCGGGAGCCTTCTTCTCGCGTAATGTATGTTGGGATGAGCAAGATACAGCCAATGAACGTGCTCGCTGGTTTCGGACCTGCCATGGTCACGCGTCATGAAATTCTTATCGGGCGAGGAGATCCAAATGATCTCCCTCCGGTTCTTCCTCCGGCCTCCGGTGATCTCGAGAGGTATAAATGCGTATTGATACAGGACGTGGAAAGCACAAAATAGTCAAAAGCAGTTTAATCGTCGATTTCGCACTTCCCACACGATACCACCCACACTCAACTACCTCCAGCTCGCCGATTATCTGCAGCCATGGGACTTCTTAGACGCAAGACAGCTGTCAAGTCTGATATGCCATCAGATTTGAAGGATCTACTATCTTTCGTTCGGAACAACTCTCCGTACTACCGGAACCTCTGGGAGAACGTCCCGTCTGATGGATCGGCAGCTTTGCATCAATACCCCGTCGTCGACCATGCGTCGTACTGGGCTGCAAACACTTGTATGGACAGCGAGGTGCTCACAGGTCCTCATGTGAGCGGAGTAGTTCTCAAGACTGGGGGTTAGCGCTCCCTCCACTAGCAAATGTTACAAGGGCACTGACGTTGACAAAGGGACGACGAGTCATCCGAAAGTCACCTTTTACTCGAAGGATGAGCTCCGCACGGCAAGCCAGCAATTAGGAATGGGCATCCTTGCTGCCGGCGCTCGCTCGCATGATCGAGTCGCGAACCTCTTCTACGCCGGCGAGATGTATGGAAGCTTCCTCTTACACGTCCTATCCATCATGGATCTGACAATCCCCTTGGTACATCTTCCAATCGGCGGATCATGCACCTCCGAAACAACAATCCAATACATGCGAGAGTCGTCAGCAACGATCATTTTCTCCACAGTGACCACTTTGGTCAAGCTCGCCGAGTATCTGCTTAACCGGCGAGAAACCATGTCAGGAATCCGAGTATTAATGTTCTCCGGAGAAGCTTTCTACGAAGATCAACGTAGTTGCGTGGCTCGGGCTTTTCCAGGAGCGAAAGTTAGATCACTCATCTACGGAAGTATAGACGCTGGCGCGATAGGATATTCAGCTTCGGCGCACGACAGTCGACTGCATACCGTTTCGTCACCATTTGTGACGCTAGAAATCGCTCCGGATGGCTCGACATCGACAACCTCTAATGGGGTCCCGGGGTCTCTCCTGGTAACGAATATGACTCGTCGATTGCAACCTGTCATCCGTTATCCTTCTGGAGATCTCGCTGAGTGGGTTGATTATGAGAATGGCGTGTTTAGAGTTCTTGGCCGTGACTCTATTGGTGTCCGTATTGGTCCTGTTTCGATCGATACTAAGCATCTTCGTCAACTGGTTGTATCATGTTTAGGAGCGTCTGGGAATCTGGGCGCTTTTCAAGCTGTGATATCGAGGAAGAACAAGAGCGATGTTTTGACCTTGAGGGTTGGACATCGACCTAGGAATGAGGAATCGATGAGGATGGCTATAACAGAAGCCTTGTACGCAGCGCGGCCCATGTTCCTGGATCATGTAGAGAGGGGACTGATTAGTCCTCTAGAGGTTGATTTCTTAGCTGTTGAGAGTTTCAAGATCAGCCCTGTAACGGGGAAACTTGCTGAGTTGTTAGATGAGCGTCCAACTGTATGAGCATAGATACCATAGCACAAATTGAATAAGACTTTAGAAACAATCAAGTGTGCCTAATTTGTGAATGAGATATTAATGAAGCGTGTCTAAAGCTATCTGATACCATCATTCCGAGGCAAATCCCAAATTGCGACTAAAGAGGCTGTCAGTTCGAACACACCGATTGACCTTTACGTCTTTGAGACGTTTTTCGGACTTAGCATTAGGATCATGTTGTAACCCTCCGGAGTACAGTTCTGAAGTGTTGAGATGCGTCTGTATGTGTGGCTGACTCGTCTGGCTCTAGTATCATAGCTGTCGGCAACGGCGGCAAAGGGAGAATATTTTCTCGGCAACACTCAGCGACTGCTATCTTGAAATAAAGACTCATCGAACATTGTAACTAAAATCTCACCCACACGTGAGGGTGGATCAGGTGACGAGAAAGCCAATTGATGGGTCAAGATTTTCGGATTCCGGGGTTTGCCAAGCCGCTTTTTACATGGTACTTCGTACATGGCGGAATGTAAGTCATTTCTCACGTCAGTGCGCTTCACGGAGGTACAGCAGTTAAGTAGTCGACCAGGTGGACTCTGTGGATCATAGGTACCTACTGCTTTCTTCGTTTTGGTAATAACAGTCATTACCTTGTAATAAGAGAGTCAGTGCGTTAGAGGACTATTGCCCCTTTGAGTTAGATGTAAGCCCCCAGCAATTTACTAGGGGTACGAGTAACACTTAGACGCTGTACCTCCGTAAGTAAATAACGCATACTTCGCAGTAGTCATTGGCTAGAATACCTGTAGGAGGCAAGATTCATAGGGAGTGGACGTCTGCCTGCACCCTGCCTCAGTCTACTTGTATGGCCCAGAAAATCCACATCTATTGGGCCATGCACGAAGTAGAAGTACTTGTAGACACTCTTACTGTAGAGCTTTTATTGGCCCAAAGTCTAGTATCTTAAGCGACGGGAATCAGGCTTTATTCCGGAGGCAGACCTGTTGCGTTCTAGATTCGCCTACTGCCCAGCTGCCCACGTACATACACTACGCTTTCTGAAGTCTAAAAAGGACGAGGGACTTCCCCGAGGAAAAAGACCTGTTCTATTCTATAAAAGTGGGTTCAAAGAGGTATTACCCTTGTGATATTTTCTCTTAAGCTTTATAAATACTGAAAAGTTAAGAAGATGGCAATCCAAAAGTAGATAGTTGAGGATAATGGCGGAAAACTAAAGTGATCTTTAAGCTTCGCAACTACGGAAATTTTTAAGAAGATGGTAATCTAAAAGATAAGGTAATAGGTAATGTTCAAGGGCGGAAAAGTACAGCGGTTATTAAAGCTTTCCGAATACAGAAGATCTAGAAAGATAGTAATTTAAAAGTCGAGAAATAAAGATATGCTCGGTAAGGGCGGAAAACCAAGGCGGTTAATTAAGCTTTATGAATACTGAAGATCTAAAAAGATAGTAATTCAAAAGTCCAGAAGTAAAGATATAAGAGCGGAAAACTAAAGAGGTAAAATAAGCTTGATGAATACTGAAGATCTAAAAAGATAGTAATCAATTAGTCGAGAAACAAAGACATAAGGGCGGAAAACTATAGCGATTATTAGGCTTTACAAGTACTGAAGATCCAAAACGATAGCAACTGAAAAGTTGAGAAACAAAGACGTAAGGGCGGAAAACCAAAGCCGTAATAATGTAGCTCTAGAATCAATCGTATCCTTCACCTCGCAACTTCTGTCACAGACAGACTCTCAGATCAATAATCCTCAAATAACGCACACAATTTGCTAGAATGGCAGCCAACGTCCCCACGCAGCCCGCTGATCCGCCGATTTCCCAGCATGCCATTGCCTTCCAACGCCTCGCATTGCGAAAGCGCCATCCCGAGAAGACGCCTTTGGTATTGGTAGCTTACGGCTCAGGGCTCTTTCTCTCCAATAACTTACCTTCACTTGAGGATGTTCGAGATTGCTTCAGACTATGTGCATATTTCATTTCCGTTATTCTGGCTTCTGGAGCCGAAGGTACGCTTGCGGCATCTCCTCCAAGATAGCTTTCAACCCCAGGACCATCGTCATATCCTCATTACCTACCAAAATAACAATGCTGTTACCCCTCTCTGCTTCATGCTAGATTCAATACCGACTTCGAAATCATGAGTCGATACCTCTCAGCGGTATGGAATCTCCCCGAGCACTTACTTTTCCTCGCATTTTACCTTCTCAATTCGGTTTCCCGGGAGTTCTGACCGTGGGGGACTTCCCCGAGCCCCAGAACATTTTTGGATCAAGCAATGCTGTCCCTGAGAAATTGCAGATCGGAGACGAATACAATGATTCTGGACTCGTGGCAGCAATACACAGGCTCCAAATGTGCGAAGTGGCTGTTGAATCCGCGGACTGGTTAATGGTAGACCATTGGGAAGCTAAGAATAGTTCATACATTCCTACGGCTCTGGTCCTTGATCACTTTAATCACGAGAATAACGAGATATTTGGGGGAGTTGAAAAACCTGATGGAACACGAGTACCGATGCGGATTACACTCTTGGCGGGGGCAGATCGTGAGTCCTCTTGTCTATCACGATCAAATAATTACTGACTCCCCGGCTTTTCTACAGTTATCCAAACTACGTCCACACCAGAACAGTGATTTGTTCCTTCTGCGACTCTGATGCTAACAAACTCTGGAGGCGTATGGAGCAGTGATGATTTGAAACACATTCTTCAAGTACATGGTGCTTTCGTTGTAGAACGGCAATGAACCGACATCGATGATGCTCTCTCGAGTCTCGAGCCAATTGGGAACAATATCCATGTCAGTATAACTCCGCAGCATATATTCGTGAATTCGTTGAGCTGCTGGGCATTCTCGGTTCCCAGAAGCCCCCAAATCCACAGTATGTTCCCTGCCATTAAAAGAATAATCTTTACCTATGTTTGATAGCTTGTTAACCCCGTCTAGGTGATCAAGCAGATCGTCCAGAACGATATTAGCTCCACTAAAATAAGGCTTTCCTTGCGAAAAGAGCTGAGGATGAGATATCTGGTCCCCTCCCGTAATCGAATACATTGAGGAGAATGGTTTATACAAGGCGGATGGAATGTCCTCGATGCAGGAAAAAGGAAAAGCGGACGGCTAATTTCCAGCCGAAATATCCACCTCGGCCTGCGGATGCCAATAAAATGCAGCTTGCAGAAACGCTTTATAATTAAATGCTCGAGGTCTTCAGCAGGAAGCTTCAGGAAGGGGAAGAGATACTCAAGGAAGGAGAGATCCGAGAAGAGAAGGAAGAAGAGATGCTTGGTGACACAGAAATTCTGCTATCTGCCTTGCCAGCAGATCAGATATCCTCCCGCAGTCATCGTAACATGATAAAATAATTCAACAAATCATCTCGTGGGTTAAACGTGTTGTAATGCCGTCAGGGACACTATGCTAACTTTTTGTAGCACTTCTGCACCGACTCGAGATTTCTTCCCTAAACATCGGCCGCCATTGTATCAGACCCCGGAACACTATTGATGATACTGTGCAAGAAGTATGCCCACACAACGAAATTATCAGCTTCGATACGATGTACCTTGTAAACTACAAAGCTTGCCCTTCTGAATACCTGTCAATACGATGTACTTCTTGTGCTGAGAACTAAAAGACCGTAAACCTACTTCAGAGGGCTGGGTTTATGGCAGAAGGGCAAGATATCTAATGTCAAAGGCCTAGCTGCTTTGAGCAAGGTGGCGCGGAGCAAAGTACTGCGAAAAGCATTTCATCTTCCCGGAAGCTAATACCAAGAGTATAAATCCTCGCGAGCTCTCAGCTGGCTTGCTATTCAGCCTTAAGGATAACACGGGATGGACTCACCAAACCAATCCTTCGATAGAATAACTAGTCGCAACCAAAATGTCAAAGTTGTTTGCCTTGATCTCGATGTTTTTCCCTAGCACTTGAAGAAGCAGATTATCATAACATTCTACCACTCAAAGAGAACTGAGTACCAATGATCCCACCATTTGAACAGAACCTACCCAAGGGTTGCCCATTGAGCCTTGGAATCGTATTTCCTATGAAAATCAATGGCCACGAACTCGTGGGGAGAAATCATCGAGCGTTGGTGGATTTCTTATAACTGCGGTTAATAGGCAAACTATTTCAGGAGCTTTGTAAGCCTGCTAGCGAACGTGATCTATTTTTTCTTCCAGATACGAGTAGAACTTAGCTTGACCAGGGAAAGAAAGGCATGATTCAGCAAGATCTTGATCGATTCGTTACTCGAGTTAAATACAAGAATGAATCAGCGGATCCGCTACCCAGTTTATCCGAAGAAGCTACTGTACATTAACAATAGTATCAAACAATCCCTAATACTGCTTTCCGTACCGACTCCACGATGAAAAAATACATTTATTCAGTGGGCGACTTAGAAGACACTATCTTTAAGTTTGATTCGGAGGATGCTTCGAGAGATGGTTTAAAGGAGGATTTAAAGGATGATTTGGAGGATGATCCAGGGGATGATTCGGAAGACGATACTTGGAGTGAAGAATGAATGAAGTCAAGGAGTCATGCGAAGCGAGCGAACGAATAAACCTAATCAGGTTCTTGGCTTTGTCACAGAGTTAATTACGAAACTATGTCTACTTCCTAGAATAGAAATACCCAAATGAATTTGCTCCGGCTCGACTTCCTCTCTAGATATACTCCTCTTTCTTCACATTTGAACAGTAACCCAGTTCATGCTCACCACAACCCGTCCGTAACCTAAGAATCGGCACTTAATCATTATCTCCTGAATCTAAGGCCGGTTGGACTACTAGGTCACCATCTTCGGAATCTTCTCAACGAACGTCCTTGTGCCTTTTGGTAGTCGAGTTGGAAGGAGGAATTTAGGTTGTAAATAAAGACAGGAAGAGGGTTTATAGAAAACAGCAGCAGATTCCTCTTCTTGACTAAGACCTTCATACTCTACTGCAGTAGGTGATTACCCATGACATACCATGGATCTAGTTTCAAGGGGGTCCGGTTCGGGATCCTTAGAAGCCTGTTTGGGCTCCTCCAAGGATCATCGCCAAAACTGGACAAAAATAAAACAAAATGGCCCTGGTGTATATCTAGCCTGATTGGAGATTAAATGCGTGAGCACTGCTCAGGGGTTGCTCCGGGACTGCTTAGGGACTGCTTAGGTTGCTCAGGTGAGCTGGGTGAGGAGAGGGTGAGCCGAGAGTGAGTAGCGCCTGAGTAGAAGCGGCGAGCTTACTAACCAACATTCTGAGTTGTTTTTAATGCAACGGATCTCAATCGTATCGTGCTTATCTTTCCCGACTTTCTGGTCCTAGAAAAACCTGTGGAGCGGGAAAGGCTGAAGCTAAGATCGTCCAGCTGGTGGCAAATATAAGTAAACAACCACGGGGCGAGAGAGTGTTGACAAGCGACGCCTTGTGATTCGACAGGAGTAACGTCTCCGGACAGTGGCGGGGTAGGGTTTGGAGGCAAACCTAAGGACGGCCAACGAGGTGAGCCGACGACGCTCCAGTATTAAATTATTTCTTCCCAAGCCCATTTTTCCACCTTTTTCCAGCCATGTCACCATATCTACCATGGACAGCGATCAGGAGGAAGAAACCTCCTACCTTTTACAAAAGCGTGAACACATAACTAGTGCTCTCCTCGACTTACCCTACGATCTAATTGCCTACCTCGAACGCGCGGAAATACACACAGAACTGGGCTATCCCGACTTGGCAGCTGGAGATAGTTATAGGGCGCTGCTGCTCTGCGACGAGTGCGCTAATGAGGGATTCGAATACCATGAAGAGGCTTTGGAGACCTTGAGGTCGCGGTGCAGCGATGGCATACCATTAGTTTTGCGGGAGCGAAAGAATGGCACTATCGATCCTCCTGGCGGGGTAGATGGGGTGAGCCCGGGAGAAGAAGAGGATAACAGCAAGACGATGGAGTTCACACGCATCGCCTCCATCAAATGCTACCGCAGCCTCGCCATCAGCCTACTATTATGTGGCTGTCTAAAAAGTGCATACGACTTCTGCACGAGGGGATTGGCAGTCGCACCTGCAGATGAGGAGCTTCTGCAGGCTAAGGAATACATTGAGAATATGGCTAAGAGGAGATTTAAGGTCGAAAAAGTGGATATCAATGAGATGCCTGACCAAGGGCTGGTACGGCGCGAAATATATCCATGGAATGACCACGAACCCGATCGATTTTCGCAGGAGACTTTGGAGTTTCTGAATGGCCTGCTGGCAGAGACAGCTCCTAGCGTTGAGGTCAGAGTCACGGAACTACCAACGCTTCTAGAATTCGCAGGAAATACCCTCGATAATACGGGAGAACTCCTCACCAATAAGCAACTGGGTCTATTTGCTAAATCCGACATCAAGCCTGGTGATACCGTACTGAACGAATTCTCTCTACTGGCTGCTAACAATCGCCTGAAGGCGTCATTATGTGATGCCTGTAGTTTGGAACTGCCACCTTTGACTCCAGACAGCAAAGTGCTAGGGTGCCCGGAATGTGACGATATCATGTTCTGCGACGAATACTGCTTAAGTCGAGCACAAGAAGAATACCACCCTGCAGTGTGCGACAAAGATATCGACACAATAGCAAAGGATCCCGACCCTCGGGAAAAGGCATATGCATTATATCTCCTATTGTTGTCCCGAGCTCTGGCTATGGCCGAGACACAAGAAGTCCACCCACTTGAATTGAAAGAGGTAAAGTACATTTGGGGTGATTTCCTTGCAAGTTCAGCTAATGCTGTCCCTCTTTCACCTGACGCTCCACCTCCTCCTGTTTGGACTCTGCCCTTCTCGTTCGAGTACAACATCGCTGGCCCATTACACGTTTTGGAGAAGATGGACATTGACATCTTCTCTACCCTGGCCACTTACGATCTCTGGATCCTAAATACCCTGTATAGCAAGTTCCGAGGCACAGCTTCCGCGCGTGTCAACAAGAGGAATGGCCACCCCGAAGTTGCTGCAGTCCATCCACTTTGGTGCTTAGCGAATCACGATTGCAACCCCAATGTACAATGGGAGTGGGAAGGCCGTATGAAGATGTGGTGCAGGGAAAAGAGAATCGGTGGAATCCCAGGTGGGCTTAAAGAGGGAGAAGAAGTTTTGAATCACTACTGTGATATCGATCTGAAAGTCCAGGAGAGGAGAGAATGGGCGCAAGGTAGTCTCGGAGGATGGTGTATGTGCGACAGATGTCGGACTGAAGCTGCCGAGGAGGCGAAGGCGAAGGCAAAGGCAGAGGCTACAAATGGGGAGTCGCAAGAGCATTTAACTAATGGGGCTCTTTGATGGTGTTATGTGTCGTATAGAGGGACCAAAATATATCAGGATAACATCTAGAGGATTGCTACAATGAAGCCATTTTTCACGAATGGGCCCATGATCTTCTGACGCAGAATTCGTGCCTTTGGACATTTGTCTCCCAACCAAGGATCTATTTGAAGACCTATGAGGATCGAACTATGAAAGTATAGTTCCCCACGTATATGTCATACGATCAACTGGTCAGAAGAGAGCGAGTCATATATTCGGCCAGTGGGGTGCGAAGTCTGCTCCGCCATTCTTTGGGAAATCTGTGGCCAATTTCAAAATTCTCAAAACAGTAAACTCACCAAACAATTTGGTGATATTGGCATGCGTCGCTGCACGCCGGTAGGCTGTTGTATTGAAGATTGACGTGCAGTAAAATATTCCAACCCATCACAAACCCGATGGTGACCCGGCCTATCTTACGAGGACTATCCGTGAGGATGAAAGCCCGTGGAATCATTACTGAGTAAGTTTAAAGTAACTGTTTAACTTTGTTGTGAAGCCATTCGCAATTTTCAATGTGGTGCATGAGATGCACCACTACGAAATATGCCATCAAACCTTGTTATTTGAAGTCCTCGCGATGCCAAATCTTGAACAGAGAGCGTAAACAATTCAAGCGCGTGGAGAGGCCGTAATTTTAGGGACAGGTAGGGCAGGGTAACAGGTAGATACTGATGTTTTGTTCTTTCTGCAAGGCTGAGGATCTACTCGATGCGTGGGAATAGGCAAGATCTGTAACGGTAGAGGGTTGATTACGAGGCCAAGTTTCATCATGAGCATTTGAGTCGTTTGATAGTGACTGGTGTTATGCTAGAGGACTAAAAGCATGAGGATATCTTGCTATGAGTTCTCGGAATTGGGGTTGAGAACAAGACTTCTAGAAGTGTAGTTGATTAGAGCAGGAGGAGATAATCTGCATTTCCAAAACGGCGGTCGAAACAGCACAGCTAGGTGTGTTTTGAACATAGTATTTACATACTTCTCAGCAGATATCTGAGTTGACTATAAGCTCGAATGCGTTCTAGATGACTTCTGCCAGGTGCGCAGTAAGATCTACTTTTTACGGATTGAAACTGCCTTTGCAATCAGGTCGAGGAGTTTCGCATGTCTAGAATTCAAAATCTACTTTCAACACCTGTCGTTTGATGTTGAAGTCCGTGAACTCATATCCAATTCCGGCACCCCGCGGCACCATCAGACTAAATGACGAAGCTGGTCTATCTATTATTACCCCAACCGCATGATACCCTCAGACTTGGCGACTCAACTCAGCATCCGTTCTGGCTTTGGAACGAAGAAGTCCGAACATGGCTTCTGGGCACTTTATACCCTGTGGAGATCTGAAATTCTCACGGCCGTGTTTGGATGATGTGACGCTGTCGCAAGATGATCGACGGCCCCTGACTGGCGTTCGCATCGGAATGACACCATCATCAAAATCCGGCACTTTTCCTCTGTGACACTCTGCTCGCACTGGTGCGACTTGCCCTCACCAATGTCGATATTGCTACCAATTTAAATGATGGCAGACTTCTGTTTTGAAAACAGAGTATTTCCCCTTTCCAATTTGTTTCCTACCGCCTGCATCGTTGGCCCCTGGAACCCCTCATATTTCCCTCTCAAGTCTTCCTTACCCAGCATGATCACTCCGAATAAATAAGCAGGTTAACTTCAGATGCATAAACATCCGTCGCTGGGTTCCTGGCGATGTAAGAGGATCTGATTCGATGCCTCGCTCTTCGGATGAGCTCCCAATCCATCGTGGTGTTTCAGCGTTCCAGAGCAGCCGGGAGGCCCCTGAGAAGAATATTCTTAAAACATCATATATTCAGTATGGCCAGCGCAACACATAGTGGGTGGACTGTGTTCTGTGGACCTGGGCCCATAGCTTTTGACTGAGTGATTCCCATCCCAAAATCGAGTCCGTATTCATCTCTGCTCAAGCCAACTGTCGTCAATCACCCTGAAGATGTTTAATCAATTCCCTTCGACGCCCAGAGGCCGTTCGCGGGTCTCGAAAGTGCTGCCCGTAACGCCAGGAGAGGGTTCAGCTGCAGCCCAAATTTCACCAGCAGCACTGACCTCGAGATCTTTGAGGACAGACCTGCCTCCTTTACCCAGTGACGCAGTAAAAGCTCCGATGTTAATCTCACGAAGACCCATTGGCGGCGGGGTTATTCGAGATGCGGAAAGCGCGAAACCTGCCAGAACAGCATCTACTGACAGCGTGTCGTCCGTATATTCCAACTCTCCAGAATCTTCACGGAGTCGATCAGGCAGTAGTGCAAAAGAGGACTCTGTGAGTTGTGTTGATTCAGCGGACGGGCCAATGCCGCAATTGCCAGTGGAAGACAAAGAAAGGGAGATTTCAGGCGACAGGTCACAAACACCACCAAAATCACATAAACTCTCCTCAGCTTCAATTTCGAGTTTTGAGGCTGCTCTCAACGTTACCGAGATTTGGCGACGAAGGTCGGCCAAAAGTGATCACAGCTTCGCCTTTGCCGACCTCAAATTACAGAAGAGCAACGGCTCAACAGCGAGTCCACCCTGCCGGCAGGAGCAGCCCACAGATCGACCACAATTTCCGAGAGGCTTAACAGGACGAAGACCTGTGCCTGCGCGACCAGCTCCTCCACAGCCTGAATTTATGGGGAATAAAATCTCGAAGCTGAGGAAGAAGGGCTCGAGGGAGGATCCCAATTCCAGCATTGAATATGGCTCGAACCCAGCTCGAAGTCCTCCTCAGCCATACGACTCCGCCCACCGGCTTCCAACACCAGAATACCTGAAAGCCGATAAACAGCAATCTGTAACGACCACTGTACTCTCTCCTGTCTCGCCGTTTACGCCTCCAGACGACAAACCTCCTCTTGTGCCATGCAAATCAGAATCTCGCAGCCTGTCTGGGAGCAATGTCAGCAGCGATGCCACAATCGTACCCCCCATCAATTCTGCACCGACGCCAGAGAACGACCGTCCTCTTAAGCTCAGTCCACTTGCAGCTCACTCTCGAGATGATAGCGATACTCTGAATATCACCTCGGAAGCCATCACCATGCGCTCACCACAGCCCCATAAACTCCTCGCCGCAGCACAAATACTCTCACCTCAACCATCATCCGGCAAAATCTCACCTCCGAGTCTCCAATCTCCAGCAGCACACGCGACTTACTTCCCCACCTTCAAATCTCCCTTGGCGAGAGGCGTCGTCATCCCGGGCCCGGTATTGGATATGTCACATTTTGAATGCTACCAATCGCATAGAGTCATGAGGATGTCCAATAATCGATTATGTCCGGTAGCTTGTATGATGTGCCAAAGACAGGATACGGATAAGCGGTTCAGGTGTACGTGGTGCTGCTTGGGAGCTTGTGGTTCTTGCGCGAGGATTCTGGATTCCGTGCCTGGGAAGGATTTACAGCTGGCTTTGGAGAAGGTTGGAAGGAGATCATGAGCTGGGTGATGGGTGAGTCGGAGTGGTATTGGAGGCGTTATGGATAAATGAGGCGCTGTACATGAAGACCCATGACCTATGGACAGAGGCTGCTGGTGTTCATGTATGGATGATGTTTTGTAAATGCAGTTTTTTGCCACAAGGTTGGACCTGACATAACAATCAGATGGTTAAGGGCTGGCGTTTGTTAGGATGGGAAAATAGATCACAAATGATACATATGAGACACTTCTCAAGCTTTTATAGCCTTTGTTTGTTGTTTTTCTTGCATTAACCGAGCTGGCCACGCTAGCTCGAAAGAGGTTAAGCTGACGAGATTTGATCACGTCTGATTTGAGCATGATGGCCAGACAAGTTTCGCACGATCATTTTCAAGCGAAGGAAAGATAGAGGCAGAAATATTCATGTTTCAGTTTCTGTCTCGGATCCCCGTTCTATCTTATCCCTAATTTCCACCAAAGAAGAAAAAGAGCACCACAGCAAACTACCAGGTCCTAAGAAACCAGCCAACTTCCTTCCCATCGGGCAGAAACCAAGAATCAACTGCTCTCAGATGTGGAGCTCACACGTTGGAGTTTATGGTACGAACTCAAAATTCAATTGACACTAGTTCAACAGAAGCGTACTTACCATTGTTCCTCCTTGTTGATCTACTGAGTAGTGTGGTGTCCATGATACCCCTTCCTGACCTTCCTCAATGTCGTAGAGCTCCCGCTTCCATACCCATAGGTCGGGTACGGATGTGGCGAGTATGTCGTCTCAGTAGGTGCGGAGACTGAAGAGGCAGACTCAGTTCCTGGCAAGATAAATGTTGAGCTTAAGCTTGAGGAGAGGGTGGTGAATTGTCCATCGTTAGTGGTGGTGCTCAAAGGTGCTGCTGAGCTTGAGGAAAGAGTTGTGAATTGCCCATCGTTGGTGGTGGTGCTTTGATCAGATGTTGGCGAAGCTTCGTAGGTGCTGAAAGCTGCCGAGGACTCGGAGGATGAGGTTGTCGTGAATTGGCCATCGTTGGTTGTTGAAGATGCGCCTCCGTAGGCGCTGGAAGATTCTGTGGTAGGAACCGAGATTTCTACTCCCGATGATGTTGTGGTAATTGGGCCTTCGTTGGTAGTCGTAGAAGAAGCACCTTCGTAGGGAGTCGTCGTGACAACTGGAATGTCTGCTGAACTCGTTGTGAACTGGCCATCGTCGGTTCTTGTTGTAGAGTCGGAAGATGTACTTGGAGCATCGTAGGATGTGGGCAATCCCGATGTGGCAGTCGGAATATCTACAGAGGTCGTTGTGACTTGACCATCATTAGTGCTTGTCGACGAAGGGCCTTCAGAGGATGTGGAGGACCCGGATGTGGCAGTGGGAAGGTTCGTCTCTGATGTGGTTGTGAACTGGCCATCGTTCGTAGTTGTTGAAGAGTCAAGGTCAGAAGATGTACTTGTAACCTCGTAGGATGCAGAAGATTCTGACGTGGCGGTTGATGTGCCAGCCCCTGAAGTTGTTGTGAATTGACCGTCATTAGTGTTTGTTGTCGATGGCACTGCGGTCTCGTGGGTGCAATCATCCGAGGTTGAGGAGCTCGACTCTTCGGAGGAAGGAGTAGTAGTGATTTCTGGTCCACTTGTCGATGTGCTCGCCGGTGTCTTTGCTGATGTTTGCGTTGGTGTGTTCTCGTCTGAACTGCTTTCGGTAGTACCAGGCAAGGTTATCGTTGGTGTTACTACGACACCTCCTGCACTTGAAGTCGACGAGTCGATGCTTGAGGTGGAACTTGCAGAAGAGCTTTCAGATTCAGGAATTGACTGGGTCGAAGACCTCGTGATAGTCGTGTAAAGGGTGGTTGAGGACTGGTACGCAGAAGAACTGGGGCTAGGTGTTACTACTACGCCTCCTGCGGACGAAGTCGTGGAGTCGATACTCGAGCTATCGCTGGATGAGGAAGTGGCCACAGATACGGAAGTTGATACAGTTGCAATGACTGATGTGGTTGTGTAGTAAGTGGCCGGGGTCTCGACATCACTGCGCGTGGAACTTTCACTATCTGAGGTCGAAGATGTCGTTGGAACTTCCGTCGTTGCGGTCGCAGTTCCAACAATTCCGGAAGTAGACTCATCGGAGGTCACTATCGGGGTCGTAGTTGGTAAGTCTGTATCAGTTGTCTCAGCTTCGCTAGAAGTTGGGACCGAGATGGTGATGAAAGTCGATCCGGTGATCTGGGAGGGGAAGTCTGTGGTGGTCCCGCCTGGCTGTTCGATTGTGACAGTGGTCTGAATAGTAGTCTGGACAGTAGTGAGGACTCTAGTGGTCGAATTGACTTCTCCAGAAGCAGATGTAGTAGAAGCCGGCAAAGTGGCCGTGCCAATCTGGGAGCTTGAAGACTCAGGGGAAAGAGCAGTGCTGAAAGTTCCAGTAGGAATAACAGTATTTCCGGTGGTGACTGCAGTTCCAAGCGCAGTCGAACTCTCCTCAGAAGGCACGCAAGTACCAGGAAGGTAAACCGTGGTAGTTGTTGTCTCTGTACATCCACAGCCAGTACCGTACACGTAAGAGCTTCCTTGGGCTTCGACAAGTTGAGCTCTGTAAGCCTTGTTAGCATGAAAACGCTTGAGGTGGAAGAAAAACATACCTGAAACTTAGTAAGCCCAGAGAAATGATGGAAGTGAACTTCATCGTGGCAAGTTTTCAAGATCCGAAGAAATGCAGAGTATGAAAGAATCACCTGAGCACAAAACGAGTGTGGGTATGAGTGATTCGAAAGCAATCTGGGAGTAAGCGGCTCCTCTTATGTCTTGAGACTATTTGATACCTTGTATACTCATCGGAAGTCTCAATATCTCAGCTCAGACTTTTACCCAGATCTACAGGCATGAGAGATTGTTTAGTTTCGAAACGTGCATAGTTCAGGCAAGTAAAGGAGGCCAACATATGTAAGTGACCAAAAGCTGCATCCTGATGCAGTGAACCGTGAGGGGTTCGTCATGGCCTCATATGTACATTCTAAGCTGAATGATCCATGACAGCACGGAAAAGGCCGCAATTCGTCCTCGGTGGACTCAGCATATACAGTTGTTGCCAACCCACAATTCGGCTTCGGAACCACCCTTGAGTGGAAGAAGCAGCAGGAATGGCATGATATTCGTCCTCAGTGGGTCTGTTTGCCATCCCATGTTCGATTGCTTGCGGACGTACCTGCGTAGTTTACCCTAAGAATCGCGCGATTCGGTGCATACGGATCGTTGCATAGCGGTCACAACAGCGATCTTCGAAGCAAACGGAACTTAGAGAGCAAGGATTTTCAGAAATAGTTGCCTCATGAAGGATAAGTATTCTTTGCTTACAAAAAGAAAACATGGGAAGTATGGCCGAAAATTGAAAGATCCTATTATTTACTCACTACTCCATCTAGATGGTGGTCAGCGACATACCGCTGAACGATTTAGACAATACCCTCTATTGTCGAGACTCTAGTCTCGAGAAGCATGGCAGAAATGAAGAGCATATGAGTACTCCGTTTGCGTGGCCATGTTGTACAGCGGAATGCGAGAAGTCTCGGTCCGGCTGCTATGACAATGCACCTTCCCGTGCTCGGAGTCCGGAGCGAGGCCATCAATCGAGTTCTACAACTGTCAGGTCTACATCAATTTTGGCGCCTTGCCAAATTCGAAAATACCTCCGTCTGTAGAACATTACTGGTAGCGAGTCGTGATGTGAGGCCTAGCTCACTGAAGGCTTACTGCCTGCGAACGACGGAAGATATGTTCCTTGAATGCGGTGATGATCCGAGGTGACTAGCGGTGAAGATCACACCAGGGACGCAGGTACTCTCAGGTGGCTTCCATGCGTTCTCGTGTTGCGTAGCACTTTTTCTGTTTCTTTGAAATTGAATTTCAGGAAGATTATGATGCCATATTGTGACCCCAAAACTGGCTTCAAGGATGGTGAAGATCAGAGAACGAGGTTGCAAGAGAGTTCCCGAAAGGGCTGATCTTTCAAGCAAAACTCCAGTCAAATGTCTCAAAGCTCTCTAGCTCTCATTTTAGTCGGATTCCTGTATCTAAACTTCGTACCTAGGCTATTACCCATGAAGTTTGGACCCATTGGCAGTCAAACAAGCAAACACAGATTATCAAAACCATAGCTCGTTTGGCACCCATATGCTAAATGTCTAAGTAGTAAAAATAGACCACCTCGAAGCCTTACAGATGATTGGGAGCTAGAAATCAGTGAGGCTCTACATTTCGGGGATTCAACTTTATCATTGTTCAACAAATTGTATGCTATTGTTGCACAATGGGTGGGTGTATGGTAATCTGCCCGCTCGAACACACGTGAATCCGCGTCACACTTAACACTGAAGACACGATGCCTGCATGACTTCGGGTCTCACTTTCAGTGATCTTGTCAGAGGAAGAGTCTGTTGCTTCATGATTAGAGCGTACACAACAATACCCGACTGCAAGGAAAACCACACGTGTCTCCAGAATAGTTGCTGCTTCAGGCTTCACTCCCCCACGGCCCAAAGTACTGAATCTCAAAAACACGGCACTTCAAGTGCTCAAAACAATTGCTTGGTTTGACAGCCAATACTATGCCTGGAAAGGTAAAAAAATCTGCAAAGTCTCCAGATCTGATGCCATCATGAACCTTCCCCGGATCATGTATCGAGAACAATGGCAGAGAGCCCAAAAGGAGCCTCTGTGACGAGGAATATATTGCGCCATCGAAAGGACTATTGACATTTCAATGGTAGGGCTGACAAAGAGTACGTACTTGAGAATTCGATTGCAAAAATTCACTTTCCAGCCTCCTCAAAGGACTTGATTAGCTCGTGGTATACCACTTTAAGTTGGCATCGAAGAAAAGGTTTGGTTGGCGTCGTGGATCTTCGTTGATAGCCTCCCATCATTGTCTGTACACTCGTATTCTTGTAACACAAACATCGTCGTGAACTCTCAGCCTCTTTTTTCAAGGATTGCAAAGTTTGGGAAGAGCGCGGGATCGAGAGGTTCTAGGATAGTAAGGTCACTATAAACATCACGAAATGATTGCAGTTCACTACCTCCAGACTTTTCAGCTTTTCGCTCAAGTCAGAAGTCACCTATGATTTCAACGCAAGTATTGATGTGACTATGGTAACTATATAATACATTGACTATCTTTCCCTAAGTCGATAGTCATTGTTGTATATTACGCTGAAGTATGTAGGCACTCCTGTGGGACCAATACCTAAAAGAAGCAATTCTGGTGCAACCAATGGTCCCCTTCATTCACATGGCTGGCTCCACATTTCTGCCGAACGAAAACATCCAGCCTCATTACACAAACTCAGCCTCCCAAGACAACGGTGTACTCATCCTAGGTTACTCGTAATAAATAATCTACTTGAGACTCGCCAAGAACCCCCTAACAGTGATAAATAGAGGGCTTCTAGTCTGTGACTCTGCATCAAAGGCGTTTTCACAGCATCCGTCGTGCTCCGCTGTTGTTACCGTAACCAAGGAATTGGGAAGCCACTTGGTCTTTCTAGCCATTATTCCTCCTATGACTGATATCAGGTATTGTGATATTCAAGGCCGGTGTACTTCTGTGGCGCTAGCCAGACGTTTTGAATAGATTGCTGATCGCCCAATTGTCGGATCATCAAAGGCTCCCGAGGGTGTATTGATACTTCCAATAGAGACATGGGGTAACGCGCTGACAAACCCCAGAAAAGATGGCCACCTTATCCAAGAAGCCAGTGTACTGTTCTTTGGGTGTGACCGGAACCGCTTACACACCTTAATTCGTGGAGGTTGGAACCAGCGAACTAGCAACAAAGATACCCAATTTGCTCATCCGCTCGCATGTTGTGCAGGACTTCCACAAGAGGCGAGATAATGGGAGACGGCCTGGTGTACTTTCAGAGAAGATATCGGCTGCTTCCAAGAAACAAGGTTCAGCACAGCAGAACATCACTTCAAAGTTGGTGCTTAAGGCCCCCAAGAGATCAAGAAAGGTCGCCGGGAAGGTGAAGCTGCAGTGTAAGGAACACGGACAGATCTTCATTAGCTGTGAAAATCTAGAAATCCAGATGTCCACTCCATCCCGATGCTTTTAATCGCCTCGTTCAACCATTACAGATTGAACCGCTATCCCGGTATCTGCAGTGCGAGGACCAAGTGAACAGCAGAAATCAAGCTCAGAGTAAGCTCTTCCGGAGTATGATATACACCGGCCCCCTGACGTTGGCTTACGACAATATTCGCGGCTCGAGTTTCTCCCCTCGGAATCAGGGATAGACCCGTTCAACACACTTCCTGCTTCTATGACTGCCCGCTTCCCATTACTTGATGCCATGCGCTGGTTCATTGTGGTCAAGGCTCGTTTCTTGACATCGTAAAAGATTAAATGCCAAAAACCGACACTGAGAACTCGGCAACTAGACCAGTGTTGTTCCAGCGGCTCATGAGTCAACTGCAGACAGAAGTAAGTAATTGCTAAAGACCTCCTTTCAGTTCCAACCTGCAATCCTGTAGTGGCTATCCCTGGCAACTCAATACGTCGCACTTTTCTATGTCGCCCTTTCGCACTACAGTACGCAGGTAACTGTAGCCTTATCCGTCGACAATATGACCCAATTGAAGCACTCCGATTCAGGACAGAGGCGATACAACTTGTCGAACATCGCTTGAATCATGTACAGAACGCTCTTCCAGACGGTACGTTGGTACCATAGGCATTGTGGCGGCCTTATCAAGCCATGAGGTATGAGTTCACCGTACTTCAAACATATCGTTCGCTACTGACATGACGCTTGCCCAGGCTAGGAACGGAAATGTGACTGCCATCGAGACTCATGTAAAAAGCCTGAAAAGGCTCCTAGCTCTTTGGGATGGTCTCCAGAAGGTCTTGAACCTATTTAGCAAGCGCTTTTGTGGTGTGGTACGTACCCAACTCTGCTGCAATTACACAACACTAACGAGTATTATCAGAGCCGACGCAACCTTTGCAAACGCTTTGAGCATCAGTTCAGTGTATGAAATCATCGAAGACGGTGGTCGAGATACAGTTACATCAGCATATTATGGAGCGCCAGAGGGTATATGAACGTCGATGATAGCAAATCGCTCTTTCCCAGTGCCCCCGGCAAGAAGGGCTTGAACAGATTAAGCGCAAAACTAAAGAATGGCTTCACCAGTCCGAAGCAGCTCGCTGATGTCGTCGCTGAATCCATAGATGAAAGCTCAAGGAACAAAGATCAGCGCAGAAAGTCAGAGACAGCGACAAGCTCTATACCGCGGAAAAACGTCTCTTACTTACTCGCCAACACCTGGAGACAAGTCAATTCGCAACATAAGGAAGTATAGCAGCAACCATCTACCCCGATCGCCACTTACGCGGACTTGGTTTCAAAGCTCGACTGACGGATAGGCTTGTTATCGGACTCGGACTATCAATGAAGATTGTACTCAATGACATGTTTAGACATACTGCTAATGACAAGATAGCACAATCTACGCTTTGGGTGTTATTTGCTGGTAGGATTATTGCTGAAGGGTCTCCGGGGAGGAAATGGTTTGTTGGGAAATTACCTGTATTCTGTGCCGATATTTGCGAAGAGGGTGAGTTGATGTTGATGAATTTCTATGGGCGCCAATATGCATAATTGAGGCAGATAATCTTGGATCCAAATTCAAGAGATGCGATTGTTGATAAAATTATTTTTGATGAGACTTAATTATTGTACTGAAGCGAGATCGTAAAGTAATCGAGGTCGAATTCCTGGATAGAAATGGGGCCCAACCACGCTAGTACCTGATCAACAAGGGGAAAGATACGCGAGACGGACGCTAAATTCGCTAATCTCGGGACGATTCCACTAGAGATGCAATCGTCATCATCATCCAAGGAGCTGCATGAACCAGAAGACATTCAAGTACTTTCCGTAATACCACATCACATGAGAGCTCAGAATATGGTGACACAGACCGAAAACACATAATTATTTAATATGGCGAAACCGAGAGTTATATATTGGTTCAGGACTGACCTACGACTTCACGACTCCCCTGCTCTAAAAGCAGCTCTAGATCTCAACCCCGAAGCATTCTGGCCCATCTGGACGTGGGATCCTCACTATGTCTACAGAGCGCGTGTTGGGACGAATCGCTGGCAATTCCTGTATGTTTCAATCTTCCTCGGGATACAATTCGATTGAGTTCTTATTTATGACAGGATCGATTGCCAAAATGACGTCTCTAGAAATATCAGCAAACTCAATAATAAATCCAAACTCTTCCTCATGAGAGAGGCACCTCAAACGTTATTCCCTAAACTCTTCAAAGCGTGGAAAATCACACATCTAGTCTTTGAGAAAGACACCGATGCCTATGCACGAGATCGAGATGCTGCAATCATGCAAGCAGCCAAACAGGCCGGCGTAGAAGTCATAGTCCGTTCCGGCAGAACTCTTTGGGACAGCGATGAACTCGTTGCGAAGAATCACGGCAAGCCAACAATGAGTATTAGTCAAGTGCAAGCGGCCGGTCCGAAAGTTGGCAAAATTCCTCGCCCAATACCAGCACCAAAATCATTACCTGACCCAGGAGAAACAAGTCTAGAGTTTGAACAACAGCAGCCGGAGCAAGCTCCTGATTTCAACAGCAAATACCGAGATCAGAAAGACAGATCATACGAAAGTATCGCTGGCCCGAAAGGAGATTTCGCAGTCCCAACGCTCGAAGAATTAGGATTTCCAGCTGCAACCACCTTACACCGTGGCGGCGAGAACATCGCCTTAAAAACTTTGGATGAGTTAATAGCCAACGAGAAATACACCGCGACGTTCGAGAAACCTAACACAGCACCCACAGCCTTTCTCCCACAATCAACAACTCTCCTCTCTCCACATCTCCACTTCGGCAGTCTCAGTATCCGCGAATTCTACTGGCGCGTACAAGACGTCGTCGACTCCTTCTCAGGAAAGTCTTCCCAACCTCCCGTTTCCCTCACAGGCCAGCTACTGTTTCGCGATATGTACTTCGGCGCACAAGCCGCACTAGGCTATTCTTTCGCCCAGACGATGTACAACTCGCACTGCCGATTTATTCCCTGGCATCTCCCCAGCAAAGTCGATCACGCGACCAAGCTCGTGACAGGCGAATACCACATCGATTCTCCACAAGCAGAAGAGTGGTTCCAGCGCTGGAGATTCGGCATGACGGGCTTCCCCTGGATCGACGCCTTGATGCGCCAACTGCGTCAAGAAGGCTGGATCCACCACTTGGGACGTCATGCTGTGGCTTGTTTCCTCACTCGTGGCGGCTGCTACATTTCCTGGGAACGCGGCGCCGAAGTTTTCGAGGAGTTGTTGTTGGACCACGAAACAGCCTGCAACTCGGGGAACTGGCAATGGCTCTCCTGCACTGCTTTCTTCGCGCAGTTCTTTCGCTGCTACTCGCCCATCGCTTTCCCGCAGAAATGGGATAAAAATGGTGAGTTTGTGCTGAGATATTGTCCAGAATTGGCGAAGCTGGATAAGAAATATATCTACGAGCCGTGGAAAGCGCCGATTGCGGATCAGAAGAAAGCGGGGGTTATTATTAAAGGAGACGGGAAGGAGAGGCAAGAGGGGGTCTATCCGAAACCTATGTTTGATTTTGCAGAGCGGAGAACGGTGTGTTTGGACGGGATGAAGAACGCGTATAAGGTGGGCATGTATGGGAATCATGAGAAGGTTGTTGATGGCACGTGGAGGACGTTGTTTGCGGATGGGGCGGAGGGGCCTACGGAGG
>JACBAH010007165.1:0-22394 GCA_014282315.1 Neospermospora avenae | reverse complement strand
CGCCCCGCCCCACTAGAGCCCGCGGTTTGCTTTCTATATCAAGACATAGCGCCGAGCCCACTGAATTTTGATATTTCGATCCAGGACGCATCCTACGAGAGCCGAGCCATGCACGTCTGCCGAGCGGAAATAAGAGAACGCCGCCCGATTTTGGCAGAGCTGGGCAATGCAACGAGCAATGCTTGGTGAGCTTGTGTTGACTGCTACTCTGGCGGCATCTTGATCCCAAGTCAGGTGGGAATTGGGCAGAGCCATGGCAGGATAAGTGGAATGAATCGCTTGGGCCGGAGCTTCTAGCCAGCGCATTATTATTAGCTTCATCTCACACGGCACCGAGGCGATGTTCTACCGCTTGCTTCGTATCTACTGCGGGGACTTTCGGATTGACTCGCTCGAAGTCAGTTGAGTAAAGCCCACTACTAAGAGATCATACAATAGCCAATCACCGAAGCTGCAATGTTGGGAAGGGCACGAGAAATATATCTTGAGAGGGCGAGGGTCGCCCAGGCAGCAACCAAAAGCAAAGTACTTGGTGCCCTGTATTCAACAGCGCAGTTTCAATTTGACGAGTTCTGATGATTGGAAAGGATAGAGCAAGAATATAATGGGCGGAAGAAATTATCCGAAAATTCTCCACTTTCTTGTACACCTCACGGATAAGGTATTGCCACTATCAGCTAGCGGCAGCATGCTCCCTTCTGGAAACCAAGATCTTTCTATCAATAATTAAACAGAATCAAACTTTTAGCAAGCTTTGTAGGCAATAAGCTTATCCGTTCCGTTGACTTTCCGAATGACGATCAAAATGCTTGCCACGATAAGCGTAAACTTAGTTTCCGCGCTGGCATTTGTCGCGTGTCTTATGGCTCTTTTCTCGCTTCTCGCCTCGAAGGGCGAGATGTGAGAGGATTATGTGAGGGTAATCCGAAGCTGGGTCGACAATTACCCATTTCCATGAAATAAATTCGTGATCAGAAATGCGACATGAATCCAATCAAACAGTGTCTGGTTCCAGCAGCCAAAAGGCCAATTTTCATTATGAATGTTAGAGATGTTACATTACCAACTGATTGAAGACTACCATTGGTTGAGAATGTATAAGTGCATCTTATAACTTTGTTGATCGGGCAGGCTTTGTGCGACGCCTCTAGGTTCACGAGAAACATTCTTATGATTTCTCAAGATATGAGATCACTAAGTATTGAATTCTGGATTTCAGGTTAATATCTTGCTTCATGATTCGGAGGCCGTGGCTCAGTCCCTGGTGATTCTGGACCGTCGGATGTGATGTAGACCTCGTTACGTTAGGTCTATAGCTTCTGTCGGATTTTCGCATGATCTCATGATCCCAAATCCCCTCGAGTTTCAATTCGGCAACATCGAATGGGATCGACATCGGCGCATCCGAACCTAGTATTACACCGATTTCTGCCGCTTTGCAGATTTGTTTCCTTTTTTTCTGTCGGCCCTCCGGATTCTCGGTTACTCTAAAATTTCTTTTTGGCGTACAACTCCGGTTCCGGTCTGTCTAGATATCAGCATCAAAATTGCACGAATTGGGTATCACATGACCTAACCACACGTCACGGGACCTAGATTGCAAAATCGTGGAGCTATAAGTTTAGATCTTTATTTCACACATGTCAGTAAAAGAGCCTTTTAAAGTAATAGTCTCAGTTTTGAAAAATAAAAATAAAGGCAATGAATACTGCCGGTTGCTCTTTTCCTGAACCCGCGTCTACACCAGGTAAACTTGGCATTGACCTCGCAGCAAAACATACTCCTTAGGACTCTCCCAATACAGTTCACGGCCACAACTTTGACCTGTAGAATACTCATTCGATGAACCCCAAAATTTCCACTCGTTCTCCGCGCCACCTTATCTCTCTAGGGTCCTCATTCGCAGCCGGTCCCGGCATCTCGCCCCTCTCCCTCCCATCGGCGGGTCGCTCTACCAAGAACTACGCTTCCCTGACTTCCACGCACTTCTCTTTTCGACACACGGATTTGACAGTCAGCGGTGCAACGCTCTCCAATATCACCACCACACCCCAAGAATGGTTCGGAACGACATTCGCGCCCCAAATTTCTGGCGTGACAGAAGATGCGGATATCATCACTATCACAGCCGGCGGTAATGACTTACAGTATGTCGGTGGGTTAATGAGAGAAGAATTACAGTCGAGCTGGCCTGGAAAGCTATTTGCACTTTTCAGATCGCCTAGTCTGCCGGAGGAATCGATCTCAGTCGATGAATTGGCCGACAATTTTGTCAAGGTCCTGGATGCAGTTCATGCCAAGGCTCCCAAGGCGAAGATATACTTAGTCGCGTATCTGACACTTCTCAGTCCGTCGACCAAAAGCGGTGTCCATGTCTCGTTATCAGCGGAGGGGATTAAGAAATACCAGAAAATCGCGGAGGATCTGCTTCAAGCGTATAGATTGGCGAGTCAGGCGAGGAGTGAATGGTGCCAGTTTGTAGATGTAGAGGAGTTAAGCAGAGAGCATGGCATTCTGACCGAAGAGCCGTGGGTGGAAGGTCTATCTATAGGAAGTCTTTGGAATGGAAATCCGATGCATCCGAATGGGAGGGGAATGAGAGCTGTGGCAGATTTGCTGATTGAGAGGTTGGAGACAGATGGTTATGCCGCTGTATGATGAGCATTTGGTTTAGCAGGAGCTTACATGGAGGGGAGTGGATGTTTGTTTGGACGTACGACTGCTCGAAGTCAGCGAAAAATCCACGACATCGGGGCTTGCTGTGGTGACGCAGATGTCGACAATTGCTCCTGTGAGAAATGTCATATGCCACCTGAAAGAAGACTCCTCGGACTCTGCGTCGAGATCACGTCGTCAGGCAGCCCCGCTTTTCAGCTTTTACGATGATATTACTTCCTCGATTTACAGCTTTGCCTGGTGACAAGCCGGGGCCTTAAATAAGTACTGCACAAAAGAACTCAAGAAACTTTGAAACCATGCATTATATCATTCGCTATCTAGAAAGAATAACCTCCACACCTCCACTACTCGCGTCCATCCATCCATCTCCATTCCCATCCATCGATACCCAACTCGACCGATCCTCGACTCACTTCATCTCCTTCCAATCTTCCCACATCTCTTTCAACTCCGAGTCCACAAGCACAAACCCATTGTCGGAATCCTCAATGGATCCGTGGTTCAATAAATTGATCATGTAGGTGGTAGCGCTGCCCTCGGAGCAGCTTTTTTCCCACTGTATGCACTTATTGAGTTGACTTGCACTGATGCCCTGCTCCTCTTTCTTCCCTTCTTTCTTCCCATTCGACGAACCACTGCTGTTATCCTCGTTGTCCTCCTTCGACTTCTTCGCCTCCTTCAAAACTTTCTTCTCTGTTTTCTTAGGCTTCCTCTCTCCCTTCCCAGCGTGGTCCTTAATGACCTTTTCCTTCTTCTCTGATTTATCTTTCACGCCCTTCCCACTCTTTTCCGACTTCTTGTCCTTCACTGTCTTTTCGCCTCTTCCTCCCTTCTCGCTCTTTCCTGGCTTCTTACTCTTGACTTCCTCCTCTTCGCCACCACTGCCACTTCCTCGGCTCCCACCCTGCATATCCTTCCACTCTCTCCACGCTTCTTTGATCCCCCTATCCCGGATCACATACCCATTATCAGTATCGTGAATCGAGTCATCGTTCCTCAGGTTAATGATATATTGCGAAGCTTGGGCGCTACTGCAACTCCTCTCCCATCGAATGAATCGATCGAATTCTGATGCTCGGATACCCATTTTTCTAGGACTCAGCTTAATGCCGGATGTTGGTCTGCTGGTGGAGGAGGAGGAGGGGGAGGAGAAGAAAATGGGACAGCAGGAGAACGGAATGGTGGGCGACCTAGGGATGTTGTTGGCTGATATTGATTTGTCGAAATTGGGTTTAGAGATTGAATATCTCTTGTCGTGCTCTTGTTTTGGGATTGAAGCTGGAGGAAGATGAGAAATTTACTGATTCCAATGGGAGTTCCTGTCCGGCTTCATATAGGTCCTGGAGGACGCATGACCAATGAGTCCATGATGAAATTCAACTCCTCTTCACAGTCACCAACAGCGTTTTTGAGTCATCTGTCGAGCTCATGTTTCCTGGCAGTCATCTGTGAGCTTCCTAGTCATAGATCATTGTTTGTTTGTTGGATCGCTCGGTGGTCTGGCATGAGTAAACGAGTAGCGACAATTAATTTACCACTTCCATCGCACATCATCACTCCAACATGTATGGATGACTAATCTTAGAAGGTTATGAATTCTCAATCGCGAAATGAGCTGGGTATATTAAAAGCTTGTCAAATCCTGTGATGTGGTCTGTCGCTTGTATAATCTGGGATTCATAGCACAGTCAGGATTGCTGGCACGACTCGTTATTCACAAACAGAAATATTACTCAGGGATTCGCCAGCAGATTTGGATCATTCACCGATTAGCAATACTGTAGTACTCATGGCGATATCTTTTCCTTTTTCTTTCTTGAAAGATATTTTCTCGCTCGACTGGCACCAAAACACTCTAAGCCAATCTTTAACCTCAACGTGCCAACGTCAATGTTCCAAGAAAGACACCACTACATAGTCGGATGTCATATACCATTATCTAAAGCATTCACACATGGAATCTCATATCTGGGGCTCAATTTCGGTAATAGGTTTCCTCACAATTATGGACACCATGAATTGCGACTCGATTGTTGTCATCGTTACAAGCACTATCAGTTGACACTGCTTTCGTAAGTTCCCTTATCCCAACTTTCACACGCTCCCTGAAACTGTTGTTATCAATGTATTAGACTGTTATCATCATTGAATGTATTAAAATCTCACCCCGTCTCTCAATTGATTCTTTGGGAGGGAGAATCCTTGCATCGAATGACTCATTGGAAGCCGATCTATTCAAGCACATAAAGGCGCTAAGACACCGATATGGTATTAAATCAACATCTTAATTATGATTAATCTGTGTTTGCATAAGAGACTACATCCCTACCCGGGTGGTTGTATGCGCAAGAATAATATAAGTCGTCTAGACGTGGTTATATGTCTTATCTAATGACCAAAATAAGTCAAAGAATCATTGACTCAGCCAGAGACCAAATTCTCGACGGAGTATTTAAGGTTCCACCTTAAGAAAAGGAAGGCAGTCGATCAATTGGGCACTGTCGAGCGTAGGAGTGAATTAGAATACTTGAGAGAGAATGTAAATAAATCTCGGGTGAAAGAATCAAGACTCGAGATTCGAGATTTTCAACTGTAATTTCTTGTACATAATCTCTTTCATAATAAATATAACACTTTCGCATATCCCCCTATGGCATCTCTCGCATAATCGTATTTAAGAAAAGGAACAAAGTCATGCTAATCTGCTGACAACAAGGAGCTGTTTTTGTGTCTCTGTTCCAATTCTCATGGTTTTCGACGCAACGAGCTCGAGATCATATCGTTTTGTGAGATAGGGAGCCTCTTTACTAGCTGCTGGCTTTCCGACTTCGAGCCATGTTACGTATTCAAGAGCCACTGTACGTCTCGTGGCGCCCTCGTTCAGCACCAAAGTCTTGATCGTGCGAGTATGCTTTGCGAGATCATGGAGTATACCGCTGAGAGGTTCTTGAGCTAGTGCGAAGTCAAGTATAGTCGTCAACTACAGTTTTTGACGAGAGGGAGGAGGGGGCGTGTAGGGAGTGTGATAGACGGTCGCTTTGCTGGCAAGGCTTCGGTTTTTGTTGTTGGGGTTTACTGTTGCGTGTTGTTGAACACAGCAGTTTCTGCTGAAAGATATATGGAAGAATGTCGACTTTTCTTTCATTGCTATACAGGATCTAGCTGAGCTCCTTTACATTTTCGCAATACCTGCTCATTATTTGATAAATAAATCTAGCTAGAACCATCGCTCCGTTAAAAACTGGGTATTACGCGAACAAAAGTTCTCAATCATATAGCTTCTCTACTCAGAATATACTAAATTTTCACCTCAAGGTTTCCAAACGGCTTACAACACTGCCATGATCATGCATCAATTATCGTCTGATTGGTTGCTAATATATACTCTGGACAATACTCAGTCAAATGCTTTTTTTCCCGCAGCGCAGCAACACTCGGTTTGTGGTACTATGACTATCAGCTAGTATTCCTTCTGACTCATTGACCTGGAGAACACTTACACCAAAGGG
Organism: Neospermospora avenae; assembly: GCA_014282315.1. Classification (NCBI taxonomy): domain Eukaryota; kingdom Fungi; phylum Ascomycota; class Leotiomycetes; order Helotiales; family Ploettnerulaceae; genus Neospermospora; species Neospermospora avenae. Next base: position 16,206 of record JACBAH010007165.1, on the reverse strand, counting down.
GGTGCCGTACGGTATCGACTCCGCAGAAAATGTCGTGGATACATTCAAGGGCGGCAAAACCGCCCCAGGAAGCTCCATAAACTTCTTGAAGAACCATTGGTCCTCATATTGTATTCTGGGTGAGTTACCATGGCCGGGAAATATTACATTGAGATCATTAGTTCCTGTTGGTAGTATAGACACGCCGTCTAACCCTTTTCCTTTGAAATCCTCTACTTCAGCCGTCCAGTTGTTATTGCGCACGATCTGCAATGTTTTGTCCAGATTTCGCAACGATAATCCCCCGTTGAACCCTAGCCCCCAGCCTGCTAAGTTTTGTATGGGCGCGCCGATAAAGTCGTACTGCAAGTAGTCGTTTATTTCGAAAGGCGAGTTTGAGCAGAGAATACTATCCAGCTGGAAGAGCAAGACATGCTTTGCTGGCGCAAGCTGTTCCCATAACCAAGAAGTTGTCATAAAGCGCGAGACATCCGTGTGTTTCTCAAAGCTAAGGGCGCTAGGCAGGTCGCGAAGCTGGATAGATCCGTCTTTGATTTTGCGCTGGAATGTCTTGGATACAGTGGTGAAGGTTGTGGTGGTGGTGAAGAGGAGGATAGGCCACTCAGGCCCGAGAATGGAGGAGAAGTGCAGGATGAGAGGTACGAGTCTCGAATCTGCTCGATTGTCGACTATCACAGCGACTTTCAATCCGATGGATGATTTCCGGAAAGAGGGAAGTACATTGTAAGAACTTCTGCTCGGGATGAGGGCAATGTATGCTATGGCTATGAACAATAGGGTTGCAAAGAGAACTCTGTATAGCAGCCTCGAGGGAGTTCCGTGTTGTTTAGTCGAGTTCATGATATTCGCAGAGATGTCCTCTAGGATCTTGGAGCTGTTGCACTGCTCATCAAGGAACAACGGATCTTAAACCAGAAATCGGGCGACCAAGGATTTCTGACAGCGGGTCAAAGCTCAATTCAGGCGCTTGGTGAGGGCGGTTCGGGCCTCTGGCCACTAGGCCGACCCTGCCATGGCCCCCCTGAAGTTCCTGAACAGGCTTAGTAAATGTTGAAGCTGACATTTTGCGGGCTGAAGCCCTAGTTGTCAGGCTCTGAGTGGTTACAAATATATTCTCTGTCAGATCCTCGAGCACGCACCGAAATCTAGGCGCTTACAGTAGCTCGAGAGTACCTTAGGTACCTTAGGTACCTAGTAAGTGTAGCTATACAGTATGGCGTAGAAGGTTTGCGAGAGAATTAAGGTAGGGCCCGGCTCGGGGTTTAAAAAAGCTAATCTACTGGACAGGCACCCTAGAAGCTATTTATAAGAGGCCCACTCTCTGTCCATTTCCAATATTCAACAAGAGGGGGCATAGTAAGGCATCCCTGATGACGATACGAAGTTCTGCAATTGACCGCTACACTTTTATATTTCCCTGTACATGTATTCGGATATTGGCTTATTAGGCCCAAGGCGCTTGTTCCTTTGCTAGGTATGGAAATGAATTGAAAAGGATTTCCGCTTTCATCATTGGACATCATGCATAGATATTGCCTTGAAACCCCTCATAGGATGATTATTTGGTTTGTGAGGGAATCGGATGATATGCGGGCGGACCGTTGAAATAGCTCTTGGCAGTGTTGGTGTTTTAAACATTAGATTCAGCAACCACTAGCCGCCGACCTGCCAACAATAGGTAAATTTCTTTCAATATGGGTCTATAAAGCTCGTACTACTGTTACTCACTCTTTCATTCTTTTCGTCCGTGGCTTTTGAAATTGTGTGTCCAGAACAAAGTTTCTCGTTTATCATACTTGTAAGCGACATTTGATCAGGATGACCATCATTTTCGGTCATGGTTTCGTCGTTGTGTATCTTTCTTTGTGTGCCTATTGTACTGCAACAGCTCCTTTAGGATTGACTTGGTCATCTAACACGTATGGACCCGGAGGACCATGGAACGCCATTCGAATGTCAATTGGCACGCCTTCGCAGATAATCGATGTTCTTCCCGGAGGCTCATGGGAGTCGCCAGTTTTGGGATCGACGATATGCCCTGGGAGCTCTTCAAAAGCATCGAAATGTCTTGCTGATCCAACAAAGCTGTACGACGCCTCTAAGTCTAGCACGAAGGTCGAGATAAGCGGAACAAATACTATTGTCAATAGCAGCTTCGCACCGTCTATTGGGGCCCTCTCTTTCATTACCGGCAGTGCGAAGTATGTCTTCGATACCGCATCATACCTTTTCACCGACGCCAACACAAGAAGCATACCGAGATTTGACATGTTTGTCATTTCTGAAGGGCACTCTACCCTCCCCAATGGAACTACGTTTCCGCTCGAGATCGGATACCTGTCTCTAGGTTCCCAAGATGCCAACCAGTCATGGGCGACCGATTCGGGTCGATTTAACGCGAGCATGCTCACCAGTTTCTTCTGGGAGGCTGGAGACATAGCCTCATATTCCTACGGTATGCACATTGGTTCGCCGACGATGGACTTGAGGGGTTCCCTTTACATTGGAGGGTATGATCAATCACGAGTGGTTGGAACAGTAACCTATCAACCCCCGGGTCAGAACTGGCTCCCCATTGATTTACTTGACATTGGAATCGGCGTTGCAATCGGCGAATCTCCCTTTAACTTCACATCGAAACCAAACTTGCTCGTCCAAGATAACGGCATGATCAACAGACCACTTTCTGTGACCGTCGAACCTCGGGATGCGCATCTTCATCTGCCAAAACCATCTTGCGACGCAATTGCGGAACTTCTACCGGTGGCTTTCTCACCAGACTTGGGCCTCTATCTATGGGACACCAACTCGCCATTCTACGACCGGATTAGTAAATCCCCAGCAGTCTTGACTTTTACCTTCCGTCTCTCTCGAAGCCTCACCTCGACTGTCACCATATCAGTTCCTTTTCCCCTTCTCGCCTTGACTCTCAAACCTCCTCTTGCACCTTCGTCGACAGGGCTCAAATATTTCCCATGCGCACCACTTCCCGTCGGTGCTACTACAGCAAATGGTGCCCCAGCAGCCATTCTTGGTCGAGCATTTCTCCAAGCAGCATTTATAGGTGTCAATTGGAGTGACCAGTCTGGAGCGACTTGGTTTATGGCTCAAGCTCCTGGTCCAAACACACCAGGGACAGCAAGTGTAGAAGAAATCTCTTCGGTGAAGACAGACGTTGTCCAAAGTCAGAATGAATGGATCAGAACTTGGGACGGGGGCTGGAGCGTGTTGCAAAAAGACGGGACAACAGCCTCGGTCTCTGTCCCTTCCGAGACTGGAAGTGCTGTATCCGATGCAGAGAAGCTCAATACAGCGTCATTCCCAATGGCTGCAAAGCTGGGAGTCGGCATCGGAGTAGGCGTCTTAGCGCTCGTCATGCTTGCGTCTCTTCTCTTTTGGTGGAAGAAAAGAGCGAAGAGAAATCCGCCCATTTGTCAGCCAATCCAGGTTGACATACCAACGGCCGATTTGGAAGTAAAATATCCTGGGGAAAAGAACCTCGTATCCCGTTCGCATGAGTTAGACAGTCATGTACCTACGCGAAGAATAGCCGAGCTAGCTTGAGTATTCTGCGAGTACCCTGAGCGGCACCGGTCCCTTCGTTGTCCCCGGATGATTAGGTAGGCGATACCACCTATTATTAGTGTGTCGCAGAAAAATATAATGAAGAGAGACAGGAAGAGGCACAAGCCAAAAGTGGAAGTGCGTAAAAGCTCACACGGTATCAAGAGCTGTATTGACGTGCAAAGAAGGACGGACTGAGAGGAGTAAAGGAATGTAAGGAGAAGGAAGAAAGAGAAAGGAGGCCAAAGAGATGGAAACAGTTCTCCTCAATTGTTAGGGAAATACAAACAGCTTTGTTCCCCTGCTCTTTCATGGAGACATACTGGACAGTGAACATTCAGAAGGGATTAAGCGACAGGTGTAACAGTCCGGTCGTCCATTTTTTGGAGTAGTGCCTGCAACGCACCTTGCGATACACTCGTAACAGCAACCAAAAAGTGAGACGCCCAAAGCTGCTTTTCACTGCCGCCCCGACACCTTCCAATCCTGGTACGCTTAAGTAGCGAGCAGGCTGCGAACCCTCTCAGATCTTCGCTGCACTAAATTAGGCAAATGGTCGGGACAGAGTTTCCACTGGGAGTGCCAGTTGTAGACAAATTTGAGAAAACTCTGAGCGAGAAGGCCTGGATATGCGAAAGGCCTCATCAGTATTGAGTGAGTGTATCACTATTGGATGCCGAAGATGTGGCACCTACAAGATGGAGGATTCTCAAAATGGTCCAAGATGCTGGCGGACATGTTGGTTTCGATCTCATAGCCCTCCAAAAAAACTGCAATAATCTGCAAGAACAGAGCCGTGTCAGCTCTCATTCGTGCAAATACGCCCTGACAAAGATCGGGAAATCTGCTAATACTCATTGATTCGCATCTCCAACCAATGCATGCGGGTAAGCGCTGGCTCTATTCTCTATTCTGACACCTGCCCCTCAAGCCCAAGCCCAAGGCATACATCGTCCGATATCACTCAATCCTGAGTTGAACCCTCCCTTTTTATTTATGCCACAACACGCAATTCACCAAGCTGCTTCTTTGTTTTAGGTCCCGGTCCAGGCTTGAATTGGAGCCATACCACGTGTTTCATGCTATTTTAAAATGTGATGATTGACCCACAGCATCGTCCTGTTGCTGCGGCTGGTGAATAATTTTCGATAATAGCCAAGTTCTGTATGTGCGTGGTCTGTGAACTCGGTATCGCTGCTATATGATGCTAAAACAATGGATTGGTGAGGGCCTCTTCGACTAACTTACAACAAGTAAAGGCTGCTTTCAACATGTGCAGAGGAAATATTTCTTCCGATGTTGGGAGACCGATTTCCATTTAGACTTGTTACTTAGGCATACGTTAACTAGTGCTGAAAGCTACTGCCAATTTTGGAGAATCCAAAGTCAGTAACGCATGATGATCTATCGTTGTCAGTAATATGAAGCTTATGATTCTCATTTGTTGTCCCACCGTCAATTGGCATCGCGGTGCCAAGATGGGACAGGTATGATCTTGACACCTGTGGCTATCCAGAACGCGCATTTCGGCCTAGGAAATTGCTGTACTCTCCACCTTTAGACTCGTCAGCCGTTTTAAAACAGAATATTAGATCGTTCATTCTCTCTGTGGTTGTTTAGTTCTTCCATTGTCTGCATGCATTCTGTGTTGCTCCATTTTCCACTTCCAAATACGGATTCTAGCCTCAGCTAAGGACTTCCTCACTTCAACATATATAGGAACCAAATCAATACCTCGTCGATGACAATCGAAGCTTTGAGACGAGGACTACAATATGACTGCTCAATTTTTCGATTTGTCACGGCTTGCTTATTTTATATTTCAATCAGAAGATGACCTCACCTATCTAGAGTTGTATAAATACGATTCGCGGTTCAAACAACTTGCTCCTCATCCGAGAACCACCAGCTCGATGGAATTTTCAAGGACTGTGCCTGGTCCTTCGCCCAAGGAAAAGTGTCTATCGTCTCTAAGGCTTTGTGGAGAAGATGTGGGTATTTGGATCTTATGAAGAATCTGTGAACTCATAATTTGGGAGCACATTGATGAACATAAGGTAGGAGCACTTCAATTGTCGTCAAATATAATTCTGCTGTCGAGTGTCTATACGGACTTCAGATGTCATTAGTGGTACAAGTTTGGCGAAAGATATTATGTTTGTGAAGAGTTCTGTGAACATGTGAAAGTTTTGAGAGACCTGAGGTGAACTGGGGTAGCCGTAGCCTGGAATATGGATGTTTTGACATAGTCCAATTTTTCTTGAAGACATCTGAATCTTGCATTCTCTAGACTAAAGCATGGTACGATCTGAGGTTGATGTGAAGAGAGTCGACCCAGCTTAATCCTTGGTAGGATTGTTCGCTTATATACGCAGTGGATCTTGATAAATTGACTGAAATTGAATATAGAAAGGAAGGTTTCCACCAACAGTACGGATATTGTGGTTTTTACAAGGTTGGACGCCAATTCCAGACAATCACGAATGTTTAATCTCGAGCTACGATTTCTTTCGGTGAGATGAAGAGTTGTAGGATAATAACAAGATACATATATGTCGATGGGGTAGCATCTGAGCTAGTAGAAGGAGTCTTGCTAGGAAACAGGACGGCGATACATTCCCTGGGTACCTATAAAACTGCGCTGAAAAGTAATCTGTGTTCCAGGCCAACTTGCTTGTGCTGCTTGAGTAAGCCCAGGTGCTCTCTTATGCCATGAAGACACTCGTGTACATCCCCATTCTCTCCATTTCGTTCTATACGATCGACGTTCATCCGGATCTCGAGTACGACTGCACATGTAAACTTCAATAGGAAACACACTATCACCAAGTGTAGTGTCACATCCTCTCCCAAACGCGAACTAAAGCCTGAAAATTATTCGTGCAGGCTATCACGGTGTCCCTATTCGAGAAGGATCAGAAGTATTCCCTTCTCTGTAATTAGGCTTCCTTGATAGATCTCAGACGTAATCATGAGCGTCGGTATCGTTTCCCAGTATTGAGGCGATTTACGTATATTGATATGTATGGAGCAAGAACTTTTGAGCTGTTGATCCCCATTAGTGCAGGTTGAAATGGAAAAAGGCGTGTGGAAAGGACAACGTTTGGTACAATGATATATATGCTTATAGACCACTAATCTACAGCTTAAAGCATTAGCTCTGAGCTTTCTCGTCTCGTGCCTCAGAGGACGAGATATCGACCCTATCGTTGACGCCCACTTATTGATTCCTCCCATTGTTTCCTCCCAGGGCATTGCCCATATCAAAGTCAGCCTGAGGAAGACTTGCATGTGAACACACCATAACGCCCGCAACCACCCACCCTACCAACGCGCCAAAGACCCGATTGTAATCCAAAAATTATTCAACGATGAAACACCGCACTCCCCGGGACCCAGCCTCTTTCCCTAACACAATACCACGTATCCGTTTCACTAGTATCATTGCCCCCTCCTGTATTCTGATCCACGCTCGCATAAAGACTCCACCCACTCCCCTCCAAGCACTCCAATATCCGCATCAACAACGACCTCGTACTCATCGTCTCCTCTCCTGTCGCCATCCATGGGTATCCCTTAATCTTAAACTCCCACGAATTCAACCTCTGATCTTTCCATCCTATATCCTCTTGCAGTAATCTCATTTCAGAAAGCAGATTCTTGAGGGAGAAGCGTAGCGAGTCATCGGCGCCGATGAGGCGTAAACGGTCGAAGCGGTTGAAGGATATAGCCATCCACTCACTAGGTGGAGGAGGAGTTTGTTGTTTGCGAAAGAAGAGAGTGTCTTTATCCATCTGCTTCTTACTGACGTCCGTCGTAGCATGTAATATCCATCCCACCGAGAACAGATACGCTAAGATCTCTCTCATTACCACCCGCGAAGTTATCGCATCGCTGCTTTGTCCATACCATGGATTGCCGTATAGTTTGAACTCGTGAGATCCACCGTATATTTGCTCGGCTTGCAAACCTTTTGCGTAGGTTGTTTGGATGATGTTTCGGAGCCCCTCGATCTCGGATTGCGGGAAGGAGAGGAGTCGGATGCGGTCGCTGCGGTGGAGGGAGAGGGATGCGAAGGCTGTACGGAAGGGCGTGTATGCTGGAGATTTGGTGGTGGGTGTTGCATATTGTGCGCTACTCTTTTCTCCTAGGGAGGACTTCTCGTGGGGGTATTGAGGATTCATTGTGATGGTCGTCGTGATCGCGAGGCTGAAGCCTTGGATGACGTCAGTGAAGCAACTGAACTTCAGTACAGTACAGTACAGTCTTGGTGTGTGCGCGTTAATGAAAATTCTGATCGGATGTTTGTATGCTGCAAGCGCTTGTAAGTTGAAGTTTTACAGAGGAGGAAGGAATTATACATGTTTATCAGTTGGTGATCAGCGGAAGGATGTTTGCCTGTACAGCCTGGTGAGGCTGTGAGGGTTTGTGGCTGTGTCCGGGACTAGCGCTATAGCGGGCCATTTGACCTAGAAGAGATCCGCCCAGGTCAGGGAAATGATGTAAAAAACCTGGGCATAAGCGGAGATTTTGATCATTTCGAACAAGTTGTTACCTAGATTATGACCGAAAGAGAAGAATAAATTCCCCTTGGTAACACGTGGCATGTGAAAAATATATTGCAGTCATGACCTTCAGAAGAAAGTAGTCTGTGGAGTCAATCGAGTATACAAACGCAATTGAAGATATTATATTACGGAAAATCGGATTTTTAGGATCTTGGATAGTGGCGTTGTGAAAGAAGACGAGGAATAATTCGGCACTTTCGGCACTAATGTCTCTCCGCGAATTAAGCGATGTTTTGTTTTGAAGCTCTCCTCAAAGCAGAGCATCTTGTATCTGGTGACTGGTGTCAATACTATAAACGGTAAAACCAAAGCCCGGGCCCAACCGTAGTAATATCGTTGCATCGTAGCTCTGTTGATTGAGTCATGATAAGATCTCTCTCGCATGCATGTTCTAAAGATAGGAGAATCTTGGCACGGTGAAAAACAATAGTCCCAGAAAACATTTTTTATGCGCAACTGAAGCCATGCAAAAGGCGATATCTCAACATCTTTCACCACGAACTATAACATTATATCCCCCCGGCCCCCGGAATCGAACTTCTGTCCACAACCATCTTCATATTTACAAGTATGAGTTATCGTCTCTGCATGAACACCAAGCCAGCCTGAGTTTTGAGTCCAGGTTTCGTTGATCCGAGATTGTCATCAGCGCAATTCTATATAATGTATATACCTGTAGGATATGGTTTGAACATACCGGATTGCACAAGTAGATTGCCGCGTTGTAATGAGGCACAAAGAAAGGTAGGGGTGACAGTCTTCAGAATTGACGGCCTCTTTCCGGCCTCGTTTCGAGGGCTCTGGAGTCTCATGACTCCCGCTGAGCATCTGCAAGATAGTTGTCTCATTATCTCCTAGCCACAGGATCAACGCCCACCCTCCTAAAATGTTTCAAAATCCTTCACGAAACCGGCCTTCCCCCCTCACGTAGCGCTCTCTCTCTAACAGCAATCGGCCACAGCATTCACTCCGCGCCTCCCTCCCACCCTGTCGGACATGTCCCACGTCCATCTCTCTTTTTACATCTCGCCTCAATCTCGCACAAGGCGCTCATATAAACTGGTTGGACGGAGTTCATAGCTACGCGACGAAGATACCATGCGGTCCAGCTAAGGTCTCGGTTAACATGCTGAATACCACTTTGGTGAGGTTGGAGTGTACGTGGTGGTCGGCTTTGAAAAAGGAGTCTGAGGTGAATACGAAAATTCTTCCCTGGTGAGGATGTTGATGACATACGCTGTTATTTTGGAGGGCGACGTGCGGTAAGGGCCTTGGATTATGATGGAGGCACAGTGCTAGTGTTAGTAGATGGAGAGCGGGTTAAGCTCAGGATGGGGCGAATTGTCGGATGTGAATTAGAGGAACGAATGTATGTGCGCTGTGGGCGGAGATGATGTCTTCGTAGGGCATTTAAGGGATTGTCTGCATCCAAGAGGAGCTTGATGATGGTAGTGAGCGAAGTATGACCGATTTGACATCAGACAGACTAACTTCAAATTATCTCGATCTGAGATCCCCTCGAGAGCTGTCGGCCGCAAACGACGTATATCCGCCTCGGTCTCGGATTCAGACATAAAGACTGATCTCGCGCCATCTCGTACCCGAGCTTCATATCCATATGAAGCTAGCAGAAGTCTGCTTCCTTTTGGCGCATATTGAATGGCTAGCCTCCTCTCCTCATGAAACGCTTCTGGCCATGTTCCAAAGGATGTGTCAATGTTTGCCTCGCAGTTTTGATAAGAGTATCCCTCCTTGCTTGTATAACATGACTCCATTCTCACAATTGCTCTTTCAGAAAAGCAACAAGATTGAAGACATCGCGCGCAGCCCTAAATTCAGCCCCAACGATTATCATCCTACTTTCCCAGTCCTTCGAGTGGTTCGAGTCTAAGCCGTCGCGGTGGTATGCTCTGCATTTGTGAATGTCTATTCGATAGCACAACTCTGGCACTGGATCTTAAGAGCCGAAGTGCGGTGTGGTACCCTATGTTGAGTCGTCCACCCGCCACCAGTACTGTACGTTCAGAGAGTTGTGGATCGAATGGATGTGATTATTGAAGGTAAGGTTGAATTCTCTGCGTTGCTGGTACAGAGATGGATATTGTGGGTGATGTGAAATGTGTCGGTATTGACAGATATAGCAATTTTGACTAGTCTTGCATGTGAACCAGAGTTACTTAAGAGAATATTTGCCTTATCCAGCCTGGAAATGAAGGTTTTCATCCTCTCTCGGATACTTCGTGCCTCTTCAGATAGCCTGAGTTGATGGAAAGCACATCCTCCATTGGGGTTCTTGGAGCTATGTCACCAAGACGTCGTGTCTGGGTGTAACACGGCAATACCTTCATATTAGTCTCCAAGCCTTCCTTCGATGTCGAACTCATTCCCACCTCGACACTTGGGAGCTCCTTGCGCCTCGTAAGGTGACTCATTTTGCTGAATATCTCTTGATAGATCGTACAATTCCTTCTTACTAAGCTAGAGCGATAGTCTTACCATATGACGCTGTAAGATCGCCAGAGCAGCGTGACGACTGATCGCCGAGGTTCATGTGGTGCTACTTGATGGCAATGGCGGGGTTGGAATGCCGCATCGATGTGCGGTGAGGAGGATCGCTGCGTACGGTTAAAAGAGATGGACTGGTTGGAGGCTTTTTTCGCCCTTGGATGTGGTGACTTGGATGGAAGAGAACTTCGAAAGCGATACAATGAGAACTTTTCAGGTGGACTGAACCTGTTTGATTAAATGAGGATGGAGAAAAGGGATAGGCTCCTTAACATGTTCGTCCGGCACTGGTGTAGAAAGGAGGGTATGTTCAATGTGTTGCGTGTAAACATATCCTAAAGTAAGCGATACTTCGCTTCGGGGTCCATTAGTTCTTTTCTATTTAACCAGCTTATTCCAATATGCAGCCTGATTTCTGGAGGATTACAAAATTCCAAGCAGTGTTTCAATGAAGGATCCAGTGTCTTCTTGCCTTGGAGAAGGAATGGAAACGTTATTGTAGTTTCCATGGTGTGGCTGTGCAGAATACAGCACGCTGTGGCTGAAGCTCTCAAGCTTTTGAGGATGCTGTAATACAACGCCACAATTCTTCGATTCCCAAGAACCACCAGCATACTTCCAGCTTGATGAGGCCAACATGGATTCTCATCAGGCGCCTCCATTGTTCCCCTCTGCGACTTCTACACCGGCGGAATCTGACTACCCTCGCCATCGAAACCTCCTGCGATGATACCAGCGTAGCAGTGCTACAAAAGCTTCCAAATAATTCAGCAATCCTCCACTTCAACGAGAAGATCACATCTGACAATCGCTTATTCGGCGGCGTTCACCCTATCGAAGCACATGTCTCTCACCAAAGAACACTCTCCACTCTCGTCCAACGAGCACTGCGAAGTCTGCCCTTCAATGACCAGCACAAGGAGGTCCTCGATCTTGCCAATACGATATTGGTGAACGATGAACAAGGTCTTGTGCCTCGACTCAAACCCGACTTCGTAACCGTCACGCGCGGTCCTGGTATGCGCGCCAGTCTAATAACGGGGATTGATACTGCGAAGGGATTGGCTGTTGCGTGGCAGGTTCCTCTTTTGGGGGTTAATCATATGCAAGGCCATGCTCTTACGCCGCGACTTGTATCTGCTTTGGAACACGACGGAAAGAAAGGGCTGAAGACCAATGATCCCGAGTTCCCGTTCTTGACTCTGCTGGTTTCTGGTGGACATACCATGCTGGTACATTCGCAGGAGCTATGCAACCATGAAATACTGGCGAATACAAAGGATATGGCGATTGGAGATATGATCGATAAATGCGCCCGGGAGATCCTTCCACGATCATGGCTGGAGGGGGCGGCGGATGTCATGTACGGTCGTTTACTCGAGGGCTTCGCCTTTCTAGAAGCTGAACCCGATTTCAATTATGTTCCTCCAAAGACTTTTGGCACACCAAGACAGGATACTGGTCAAATCTACGACTGGAAGATCCTGCCGCCATTCACATCACCTGGGCCAGAAGGCGCAAGGAAATGGGCAGATACATTCACATATTCCGGGATCGGGACATCCGTAAAGCGCATCCTGGAGCGCTTTCCAGATATGGACGATGCAGAACGCCGAGTTCTTGCCAAAGTCACGATGATGGTCGCATTCGAGCATCTCGCCTCTCGTGTCCTCTTCGCGCTCGAGAACCCCTCCATCAAAATCAATACTCTCGTAGTATCTGGCGGGGTAGCAAGTAACCAATTCCTGAAACATGTCCTGCGTGCGATTCTAGATGCGAATGGGCATAAGGATATCAGGTTGATGTTCCCACCACCGTATTTATGTACGGATAATGCTGCTATGATTGCCTGGACGGGCATGGAGATGTTTGAGGCGGGCTGGAGGACGAATTTGGAGGCTATGGCTATAAGAAAATGGGCTATTGACCCTAAGGCCGATGATGGTGGAATCTTGGGGGTAGATGGGTGGGAAAGTGTTGTTGAGCAGCCTCCAAGGAAAGTGCCGAAGAGCTTTGGGTAGAAACTATGGTCGTTTTGGTCGCAAGGAGACTGAGTTCTCCTTCGCTTTCATCACCTCTGATCAACCTTGAATTTCATCGAAACATGTAGCCACCTTGCATTGCCGCTCTTATCTAATGCCTTGGCGATACTTTAATTTCTGCAAAAGTCTTGTGTACACACAGGACACAAGTCCGAATTGGCTCTCTTGAGACTCATTCCGAGGCTCAGACAGCCGATTCGTGCCTGTCAGCTCGGGGATAAAGGTCATGAAAGCTTGTGCGTCACGAATCGGGGTAGTAATCCTCACCGGAACTCCGCTCCCGTTTCCATGCGCTCCTTGGCATGATTACTTCCTGACCGAGTAAGTATAGCTGTGATATGATGACTGTCGCCTGTTCTTATTATCGTTGGTTGTCTCGCAATCTCTGTGTGTCCATATACCTGCTTCTTGGTCCAGTCTTTTCTATTGCAACTGAGATTGACCTTATCATTCAGTGACCATTCTGTATAAGACTGTCCTAGGCACTCCCGAACTACCTGTCTTTGGTCCACTCTCTCGCTTAATACGTTGCTGAAAACTGCATTACCTAGGTAGTCTTCAAGTGCATTTTGTGCATCTCGACCTCACTTAATCTTGTCTCCTCGCTATAACACCTTTGACGATTTCTAGTGTTCGGTTTTTCCATTTCAAGTCCTAGAGTCCTCATCCACTTTCTTATTGGAGTCACTCACAATGGAAGTAATCAAAAGTCAGCCTATCATGTCGCAATTCGCGTCTTCACTCCTTAACTTGTTTCTATTCCAGATCCGGAGCCGGGTCTGGAGTTCCTGCATCGGATACCGAGAAATCCATCTCGACATCTCAGCATCCAGCAAAAGGGTAGTCTTGGGGCGAACATTACAGAGTCCCAAGCTCACTGCTCTGCTCTGAGTCTGCAGACAAACGTCAGATTCAACCATGCAGCTCAATACCGTGGTAAGCTAACATACCCCAGATATTTCGAGGCCCACCCAATCCTCTACACCACATCTACATTCCATATCGCCAAGACATCTTACCTCCTCATCTGTGTTGAAGCTCTGTCCCCGTCCACTGTGAAGTTAATCCATAACATGATCATCACCTCCAATCTACCCTCACTTCATAGCACCACCACTTATACTTCAGCCATCGGCACCACATCAATAGACCACGATGCACATTAGCAAGAAAATTTCAGCTGAACATCCATGTTCGCGACCCCTGAGACATTTCCCAATATCCGTAGCTTCAGGCTTTGGAACAGAATCGCCAACACGCAAAAGCAAGAATGGAGATCGAGGGAACATGAAATAATGGCTGGGATCCCGGAAATCACGAAGAATGCCTAGCTCTATCCTCGCTCAGAACACAGGGAATTTATCCCAAAGACTTCCCTCAACGTGTCGATCTGAACACTACGTTTTGTTAACTCAAACTTGAACTCGAGGGTCTCTTCGAGATCAGTACAATTTGATTCATCAAAGCCCTAACAATCTTAACAACGAGGTTTTCGCTTCGATACAAATCCACTTCGCGATTTTTCAAGACGAACTACAAAACGACGTGAAGGTAACTTCGCAGCTGCAGTTTGCCAGTTTCGAGCGGTAGACATGTCAGAAGCAATGCCAAGCCCTTCCATACTTGCACCATCGCCCACACGTACAGAACCGGTGACCATGGCTGAGATACAGCAGTTTGCGTAAGCATTCATCAACTTATTTGATGCAGTGTTCTCATAGTCGAAAACCATATTGTACATCAATTTAGCAGTCAGCCACAAGTACGAGGCGCGAATCGTGGAAATGACGAAACGATTATTCGATAGTCAGGATCAATTTCGAAGGATGAAGAAGACCGTGAAGGGGTGGAATGAGCATACTAAGTGTGGGAACATTGTGTGAAGGAGAGGCTACACGTTGGGAAAATGTAATATAAAATATCAAAAATAATGAAAAAAAAACATACAACAGCAGGTATTCGCTGGTGGTCACCCACCCAACTACTAATCTGCCGATCTGGTGCTTGTGTATGGCAGAGCGGACGGGATGCCCATTTCTCACCAGCTTGCGGTGCAGCAGGATCAGATTCAGAGTTCTAGTGATTGGTTCCTGGATCCGGGAGCTGAGACATCCGAACCCCGTAGGACTGCTGCTTTTGAGGTCTGCTTCAGGTCACCTGAGGCGTAGGCGCTGCTGCCTGTCAGCTCGGAGGCGAGTTCCTCCGTCGCTGATGCTGATCCTGAGGCCACGTGAATTGATAGGTGACCTGTGGGCCAGTCCGCTGTTCCCTGCGTTGTAAGAGTGGGTCACATTCTGTTGGCGCATCCCGAGTCCACTTTCGGAATAACTAATATCCGACATATTATTTCAGGTCCAAGCTGTACATTCCCTTGTTGGCAAGTTATGATCTACTTCGTATCATGGGTAAATAATGTACATACGCTGTCTGTGCACTTACTTCAAGCTTTACTTGTTCTGGAAATATAACTTAAAGGTATCTGGACATGATTCGCCTGAGGCCCCTGGCTGCATGGAAATAAGTAGAAGGAGCACAGACACCGTTTTGTACATTATTTACCACATGTACCAAGTAGGTACACTCGGAGTGGTTGATGCATAAAGTAATGTTTTGAAGGCGATGTATGGAAGATACCGTTTAGGAATAGCTTTGAGCAAGCCGGGCCAGACGAGACGAGACTAGCTACCAGGACACGACATAAATTAATAGTTGAGGGAAGATATAATGGAACGGAGAGTTAAGAATTCGGATCCGAGTTCTCAGAGTCGAGATGACGAATTTGACAGCTCAGGTACACTAGCCAGATCCTAGAGCCACGGAACAAATTCTCCGTGTCTCTAGAGCCCGAATCCCAGCACATATCTGGGTAATCCGGCAGTTCCCGTTAGACTAACGACTTCGAATCGCGCTGCCAGCATCGGATCCACAATTGGCAAATCTTCAGTAGGCTCACCGAGCGTAGGTTGATGGCTACACACTCTTTCTTGGAGAGCTTCAGGCAACGAGGCACGTCGTTGATAACCGCGGAGGTCTGCGACTTTGCGATTTTCACGTCAGCCATAACGCTTTTTCCATAATGATTGTCAAAAAGTTTGATTCAAACGCAGTCTCGAAGATAGGATCAAATTGGTCACGATGGCCTGCGAGTTCTCCGTCAGGGGGTCTGGAATAAGTGAATGCTCTAATTGGCCGCTTGTTGTCTGACTCGCTACTTCTCTTCGAAAGGTCCGTTAAGGCTCGCTTGTGGAGTTGCATGTCAAGACGGGATGATGAGTTCATCCCAGCGTCTGACATGAATGGTTTAGTCGAACGTGCAGGTAGCATTGTTAGTGGAAATGGGCGTGGTCATCAGCAATTGGGCGGACCGTACCGAGCGGATCAGGCACAAAAATAAAGTTGTCGCTCAGGACTACTAGCCGGCCCACCTCCAGTTTCGCTCGGGGCTCGCTTACTGTCGGGGAAAGCGAATGTCACAGGCAAGCAAAACTGTCACAGCTCGGCCAAACTTCGGTCATTGGGTTTTGGTA
>JACBAH010007164.1:0-22357 GCA_014282315.1 Neospermospora avenae | reverse complement strand
CTACTGTCAGCCTTGCTGGGACGGGGATGGGGGCAGGGAGGGTCTGCAAAGTGCTGTTGTGGGTACTCGAGTAGGACACTGAGCTCCGTAAGACATGCCAACCGTCTCCATTTTACGTGTTGAGGATGTCCTTCCGCTCCCAGTCCCATAAGTCATAAGTGTTCCGGTAACCCAGGTTTCCTGACCATTGCACGGATCTTTCTTTCGAGTCTCGACATCTCGG
Source organism: Neospermospora avenae (assembly GCA_014282315.1). Lineage (NCBI taxonomy): Eukaryota > Fungi > Ascomycota > Leotiomycetes > Helotiales > Ploettnerulaceae > Neospermospora > Neospermospora avenae. The sequence continues at coordinate 22,134 of JACBAH010007164.1, read as the reverse complement.
TTCCTTCAAAATGGCAGCAGAAAACCGTGGACCCGAAGTTGCTGGTGTGGCAGGATTGTTTTTGGGTTTGACCACTATCGCAGTTGCATTACGATGCTACTGTCGTGCATTTATCGTCAAGTCGTTCGGCTGGGATGATAATGCCTCTATCATTGCCTATGTAACTTCCCAGTGTCTGCAAGCACCACAGCACCGCTGACATAACGCAGTTCTTCTTTGTTTTCTTTTGCGGATTCGTTTTCACTGGCGTTAGGTACGGTACCGGACAACATGCTCATGCCATTCCGCAACAGATGATTCCTGTTGGTTTAAAGTGGTGGTGGGCCTGTGAGCCCGTCTACGTTCTATCCAATATGGCTCTGAAACTGAGCATCGGAATCATGCTGTATCGAATTGCAGTGTCCAGAGCTCACAGGGTCATTATCTGGACAGTTATGATTGTCCATACCGTGTATGGCACCTTCTTCTTTTTACTATTCGTCCTACAGTGTCGACCTAGTGCGTACTTCTGGACCAAATACACGGGAGGCAAAGGAACCTGCATCAATCCCAAGATTACAGTCGATGCTACTTATGGATATTCGGCGGTCTCGTGCTGGACCGATTGGACGATGGCTATCTTGCCAGTCTTCCTGATTTGGAACCTGCAAATGAATATCAGAACAAAGATATCAGTTGCTATGATCTTATCGATGGGTGCCATGTAACTATTCAAGCCATCCTTATTGAAATTTGTATCTAATTCGACTGCAGTGCATCTACGGCTACGATCGTCCGCATTCCATATGTTAAGGGACTAGCCAATGAAGCCGATTTCCTCTACGCAACGACCGATGTAGCCATCTGTAGGTGTTCCGATCTTACCCACAAGCCGGGCTTGTTGGCAAGTAGCTAATCAGTTTATCGTGTAGGGTCAACCGTCGAAACAGGAATCGGAATCACCGCATCATCTTTCGCCACGCTTCGACCCCTCTTCCGTGATTTCTTTCAACGCAGTCGTCTGATGGGTGGTTCTTCAACACAAGGAGTCGGTCCCTGGCCAGCATCGGGAGCTGGCAAATACATGCGCAGTAAGAGTTGCGGTGCTGGAGAAGAGTTCGGATTGAGGAGTGATATCGGAGTCCACAATGGCGTGACGACAACTATCGAGAGTCATAACGATCACGATGTGGAGAAGATGAATGGCGTGAGGAGGCAGGAGAGTACGAGAGCTTTGTATACACAAAGCAAATGGGGAAACGAGACTGTGCTTCGTTTGAGTGGGAGTGATGACGGATTGGACTGGGAAAGTGGAATCAGGAAGACGACTGTACAGACGCAAGTTGCTCATATTTGATTTAAACTCTGGTAGGAAGGAGTTGAGAAGACCTATGTCGCTTCGCGGCTTGGCTAGTGCCCGGATCTGGAGTACTAAGAGGATTGATGTACAAAACACTTTCGGCACTGGAATACAGGGACAGCGGTAACGATTAATAATGGATGGCGTATAGCAAGCTGAAGGGATAAGACAGCTTGGAGACATTGGTTAGCGACCACCTCGCTTACTTCCGAGGAAAAGACCCTCCTCGATGACATCGTAATTGCGGTGGAAGCGGCACGTTTGTCTGTCTCTCTGTAACTTGGAAAAGTTCGATCACTCATTTGAAGTCGATAGATAGAGCATCATGTATAATAACATCAGTGTATAGAGTCCAGCCTCAGAGGCATTGACTACCAGTAGTCATTCGTTTCCCAGAGAACCGGGAAATTTCATTCCGTTTCAATTCAACACATGGAATTTGCCAGCACCTTTCATTGGCAATGACTGAAGAAGGGAGGCAACTGTAGTACGATATAGGTCATAGAGCAGGCCTTTTGGAGGTTTAGAGACCTCCACCCCAGATCAAAACTTGAAAAATAACGCCTTGCACCCCTCGCTACATACTAATGTCCAGTTTCGCGACATCTCGCTCAATAGGTGAGAATCTGGGCTGATTGTAGAATCAGAGAAAGCTTCGGACTATAACATACTCCATCTATTCACCTCCCGAATATGGAGTGGAAAGCTCAAGCAGGTCTGAAATTGGGGCTGCTTTCAAAACCCGATTGAACTAATTGTTTTAAAGCAGATCAGCAGCTCGCAATACTGAGACTTTTCCAAGCACGAGGACGATGTCTATCGTGAGCACACAAGAGCTTAACCACGGGAAGCGCCATTTCATCGCAGACTAACGGTCACCTTCAACGATCAGGCACAAGTGTCAAAAGGGAAGAGCAAAATAGCACATGTATGTATTCTTCCGACACATCAGCGACCAGTATTTCGAACACTTAGTTGGAAAGTGCATAGCTGTTTCCAATCATCTCGGCAATTGAAGCTATCTACACCTTGGCCGCTGCACTAATCGTAGCGCCCGAAAATCAAAAATCGGTATATTTGTGAGACGTACAGTCGTGTGCTACATCGGTGAGCAACACCTATTCTCTCGGCTTCTCACCATCACATAAGACCGGCAATGTGCTCTTGATGATGTGCGAGGTCTAAATTTTCTACAAATTCTAAAACGCCTCAGGATCATGAGTCATCTGCCATATTCTTCCGCACCTTCTCCTAACCGGCAACAGATATCGTGGTCATGGCAGGGGAACGGAAGAATAGCTTGTCTGTTTAGTTTTCATGATTCTCAAGGTTCTTGTTCTTGGATGATGGCTCGCACTCGCCTGAGCAGGGATATAGTATTAGCGCCCTATACAGCAGGCCTAGGAGAAATACCAGGCTCTTGACATAATCGAGGGCGCTCCTCTCCTGTCTCTCTTCGCTCCGTAGCTTCAGCTCAACACGCCTTTTCTCACACTCCTTGCCCTCCGTAACATGTCCTGTACCCGAGACCGTAACCCTTCTACTCCGTCTTCCTCGGCCTCACAGGCATAACTTTCTCCGGCACATCCAGTCTCGTCGCATATCCCGTCCACGCCACATCCTTAGCCGTCATCCTCGAACTGTACTTCACGCCGTCCTGTACCGAGCCAAATAACATGTTCATAGGGAACCCGATATCGAAATCTGTAACGTTTTCTATCTCGTCTATTTCGTCGTTTGAAAGCTCGATACTAAGTCCTTCAATGTTGCCTTTCAGATGGGATAGCTTGCGTCCTCCGACGATCGGGTAGACATAAGGGTATTTGTGCATTATGTATGCGAGTGCCTGGTTGAGATGTCAGCCATAAAGCCACGAACCCGAGTCTTTGAGACATGTAGACCACAGTCATAAGCGAGAAGGGAGTCAGGCAACGTACCACACTCGTCAAAATCGTGCCTTTCCTCTTCGCAACCTCGTCCAACTTCGTCGCCACAAGCCTATTCCTCTCCTGGCTCGGGAACATGTTCCTCCCCTCTCCACCACTCTTCTCCCTCATTTCATCCGTCTTAAAATCTCCACTTCCCAGCGTTCCCCAAGGCGCAATGCCCATTCCTTCACTCTCGCACATAGGCAGAATATCGCGCTCGAAATCACGAGTGGCCGCGTTCCATCTACCTTGGTAGACAGAGAAGGGCGTGAGGCCGTGCTCACGTGCGTAACAGTTGGCTTTGACGACCACCCACGCGGGCGTGTCGGAGATTCCCAGGTAGAGCACTTTGCCGGAAGCGACGAGGTGGTTGAGGGAGTTCATAAGCTCCGGGATGGAGGTTGTGAAATCCCACCAGTGGACGTATAACTATCTCCTGTCAGCTACCAAACTCGTCTTATCGTCCAAAATCACAACTAGGAGAAAATGACGCCCGGAATAGGTCATATTCTCACTTACCAAGTCAATATAATCCGTGGCTAGCTTCTTCAGCGAAGATGCCACTGAATTCCTCAGACTCTTCGAGTGGTTCCCAGAGAAATTCGAATTCATATTTCCCCTACCGGAGGTATAACAAGTAGTGAATTTCGTGGCCATGACGATCTGCTCGCGTACTCCACGAGTATTCATCCATTCGCCGAGCCATTCCTCCGATTCGCCTCCTTGATAAGCATTTGCGCTTTCTTTCATGTCAGAATCGGAATTTCGAACATCTTCCAAGTGAAAAATTCAACGGAGATTTTGAGAACTTGAGTTGTGTATGGAAAGAAGCTTACGTATCGATGAAATTCCCGCCTTGCTCGAAGAAATAATCGAGGATTTCAAAAGTGGTTTCTTTATTGCATTCTACTTTTGGGTTAGAATCTTTCCACGATATCAGGTGATATGAGGGGTAGAGTTACCTCCCATTCCTTGTTTCCTAATTAAGAACTTTTGATTAGCCATAGTTCGCATTACTATCTACAGAATGTGTGGCTTGAGATGATATACTTACCACGCATCACCAAAATTCATAGCCCCAAGACACAGCGGCGACACTCTCACACCAGCAGTAGGCGATAAAACACGATGATATCCGAGCGCGCTCTTCGGCTCAGCAGCTCTTTGAAAGGCCATTTTTCACGATATCGTTTTGCACTTACTTGATGAAGGGATGTGTGATGTAAAAAAGACAAGTAGTGCGAAGAGTAGTGATATGTGAAAGGTATGAAACGCTGAATCTCAGATGAGCCTGGCCTCTCGAAATACTGAAACCCGGGCCAGGCCTCCAACCTTTATATGTCATCGGAAACCGTCCCAACACTAGCAATTTAGCACTGAGAACGTCCAATCTACGGATGCAGGTGTACGCGGGCAAAGAACATGGCGATCCCTACTAATCGATGGGATTTTGGGACGGATGTCTTGAGATCCGTCAGAGCGGAAGACTGGAGATCCTGGTGGCTTGCTAAATGGACGTGTCTCGGCTGACATTTGCGGTCTCATGCACTCATGTGTGGGGGATTCTCGGGTGGCAGGTTTTGACGGGTTGATGTTTTGGCTTCGTTGCAGCGAATGGGAGGGGAGCTTTGGAGAAGAAACAATTTGTTCTCGTCAGCTTGTTGCATCATAATCTGTGTGTAGAGTACAGAGATAAGACGGTTGGAATTTTTGAGGTCTGAGACATCATCGATGGGACGGTTGCACGCACATTGAGTAGAGCATGAATTAAACATAGACGCTGTCAGCGCCCTACCTTAGCGAGGAAAGTTTATTTGAAGTCCGATGTCCACAATGTTGGATCCACTAGTCAGCAAGTTGCAGTACCTCAAGGCAAGGGCGAGATTGATGTGTTTGTTCTTGATCATGTTTTATTTATTCGCACAGTCCTAACAATCGTCCTGCGACACCATCCCATTCCTCGTCCCATCTCCTGCTTCCTTCTTTTATGGCGCCTTGCCTCAGCTTCGCCAGCTGTTTTCCATCCACCTCGCTGAATAATTCTTCTAGCACTTCTGCCAATTCATCGCTGGAGACAAAAGATCGTCCGTTGATACCATCTTTTACTAACTCTCCCCAACTTTCATAATTTCCATATCCAACGACTGGTAACCCAGCTCCAAACATGTCCACGACCTTCATGGGAAGATCGACTCCGCTACTGCTCATGTGTAGACAAACTCCGAGATCAGCGCAAGCCAATAGAGTCGCGTAACGATCTGCGCTTAGCCAGGCTGTACTTATGGTAACTTTACTCAACTTGGAAGCTTGAGTGAGACTCGCGATTTTGTCCAGGTACATCTGCTTCTGCGGACCTTTGCCAGTGATTATGGCGAGGATTGGCGGGAGTTTCCTCGAGGAGTCTGCGTAGGCGCAAAGTGCCTCGAGAAGCAAATTGAAGTCCTCATCCGGGGTCCATGATGTACTGCTTACTAACAATTTTGTTCTTCCTGACATTATATCCTCTGCATGCTTTTGGCTTTCCGGTATGTTATGTAAGAAGGCTCTTCGAGTATTGGTGTCGGTAATTGGTTGGAAAATGTTCGCAGGTCGGTCGTGGAGAGTGAAAATTGGGGATTTGACATTGTATGGTTTGTTCTGAAGCTGCTTCTTCATTGCATGTGTCACAGTAAACGAGGCAGTGGGTGCCCAGCTTCCCAAAAGTGCTTCGTAGTATTTCGACACCTTTACAAAGGGATGGCTCTCGCCTCGGGTTCCAGCTAGAATTGTCCAACCATAATTATGCCAGTCGATTATGAGGTGGGTGTTGCGAAGAAAACAGATTACGATTGCAACGAGAAGGGTAGGAATTGAAGGAGGATTCTGAACCAATAACCATCGTGAAGCTTTTGTTCGGTATGCGAGAGTGTGGAATAAGCTCCATACCTGCCAGAGAACCTTCAATGGCCCTGCGATCAGAAAGGGAAGCTTGTTCGATCGAAGAAGATGGGGTGGAGGGGGTAACGGTACAACAGTAGCAAGGGGATTATCGATGAGGCCAGGATGTAAAGTAGATTCTACAGGTTGTCAACGGCAGAAAAGATATAGGGCTCGGAAGACATACCCTGATATCCAATTATGTCTACCCTTCCACCATGTTTTGCTATGCTCATAGCATGGTATTGCATCCGCGGACTGCGCCCAATATCTCCGAGAACCAGCACTTGGACGGAGATCTTGGGCTCATTGACGGTACCCTTGGTGGTTACCTTCGGCGGCGAATGATTCACATCTCGAGTTGGTAGCATCAGTAGGACAACTGTGAAAGCCGTTGAAGCAAATACTGCGAGAGTCAAGAGAGCTTCCAGCATGATGACGCAGGTTCGAAAAAGCCTCGAGGAATGTGGCCAGGCAGAATATTAGATCACCATCTCGGTTGTGGCGCCATAGCCGAGGGAGGATAGGTAAGATAAGATGCGATAGCTGTAGGGAAGACTCTCCCGAATTGAGTGAAATGGGATGTGGTGAGAATTCGAAGTATATAATTCGTGGTGTTGTAGAGCGAAACACGACTTTATTCAAAATTCTGGTCTTCGGCATCAGCTGGACCTGCACCTACACTGCGCTGCATAATAATCGGAACTAAAACTAGAGAGAGGTAGACTAAAATGCGGAGAGACGGAAACCCCTGATCCATGCCCAGATCAGATAAAGCTAAGCCCAAAGCTAATGACAGCTTGCAGCCTATCACCTTCCATATCCGGTATCCCTTGTGGGTCATCCGTATCCCGCCAAGCAAGCGTCAGGGGCAACAATCAACACCAGACGAGAAGGGGAAGGACGAGAAGAAGAAAGGGCAGGCAGGAAGGCAGGAAGGCAGGAATACCAAGACCAACAGCAACCTTGGGCCAACCTGGACGGCCAGCTGGGAGAGACATTATCTAGTTATTGTTTCGCTCGCCTCGTGCGGTTCAGTTTTGGCTTTCGTCTTCTCTTTCCCTCAATCCGCGAATGCCCTCAGCCATCCTGTCTCTCTCGTCGACCATACCATATCATACCATACTAGACCTACCTGCTCAACAAGGCCAATTGGACGGCTTGCGGTCTTTCGTCCCTTCTCTCACACCGACACCGACTCCGCTCGATCGCGTACCCCACTACTACAGCCTCAATTGAGACTCGGACCATAAAAGAAATTACCTTGCGTCAAGACAACGTATGCGGGGAGAGGAGAGGAGAGGAGCATCTTGAATCTTGCACGGCCTTCACAACCTCGACTCGAGTTGCCGGAAGGGCACTGTTGATCCCCAAAACCTGGGATGGCTTCGTCGTACGTTCTGCCAGCGTCTGCAATGACCCATAACCATGGCCATGGCCATGGCCACACCCACCTGCACTCGCATTCCCAATCCCATTCGCATTCACCAAGTCGACCATACGCTGCCAGTCCCCCAAAGACCTCGAGACCAGAACCATCAAACGGCAGCCTGCACTCACATTCACGCTCCGAACCACATCTTGACCATGGCCACGCACACAGCAATCATGGTCATAGCCACAGTCAATCGCCGGGCCGTGGATATGGTTATACGCGAGATCATCAACCATCTCATTATCTTCCAACTCCTCCGAATAGCAATGGCATGTCGCCTATTTCGGAATTTCCAACACAGTTCAAACTGGCTGAACCATCACCTGCGCTTTCCCAGATGGGACATTTCGAACCCTCTCTGAATGCTGCCAACGTGATAGCTCACAGCCATGAGCACTTACATACTCATGCACCACATGTTGATCAGCCACGATCCAAGTTCACCAGCCTGATACTCCCATTTACTATACGTTGGCCAATCATACATACCATACTGGCAGACAAAGACTCAAGGAGGATTTTCTACTTCATGTCATTGAACTTCGTGTTCATGATAGTCCAGGCCTGTTATGGCTATTTGACTGATTCCCTCGGACTATTAAGTGACAGTATACACATGTTCTTCGACTGCTTGGCTCTTGGAGTTGGACTGTTTGCTGCTGTTGCCAGCAAGTGGCCACCTAGTGAACGTTTTCCGTATGGCTTTGGAAAGATCGAGAGCTTGTCGGGATTTGGAAATGGTGTATTCTTGATGTATGTGCTTTCCATGTTAGCAGTGGATTAAAACTAATGATTTTTAGGCTTATCAGTGTTGAGATCATGATTGAAGCAGTCGAGAGACTATCGGACGGACGAGAGACGAAACGGTTGGCAGAATTATTTGTGGTCAGCGCTATGGGGCTTGCTGTCAATCTGGTGGGTATGGCATGTTTTGGGCACCATGGACACCATGGACATGACCACGGCGGACATAGCCACGGTCATGGAGGACACGATCATGGACACAGCCATTCCCACTCTCACGAGAAGGCGTATTCCCACGAAAAAGAACACTCACACGACCATCATGATCACGACCATGTGCATGATCATGATCATGAATGCAAGGATGGCCACAGTCATACTCCTCTACTATCCGACTCACCTACACCCAAAGCACATGCTCACGTCGGCCATGCTCACTCTCATGACAACGAAAACATGCATGGAATCTTTCTCCACGTTCTTGCAGACACTATGGGAAGTGCCGCTGTCATGGTGTCGACGGCGCTGATCTATTTCTTTGGATGGAATGGTTGGGATCCTCTCGCTTCATGCGTTATCGCCATCCTGATCTTCTTATCATCCGTTCCTCTCATCAAGAGCAGCGCAAAGAAGCTACTCCTTACAGTTCCCGACGAAATCGAGTACGGGCTTCGGGACACACTCGCAGGAGTCAGTGACCTGAGAGGAGTAGGTACTTACACCGTGCCACGATTTTGGATGGGCGACAAGAACACAGACAGCGAGAGCGAACAAGTTCTAGGTGTAATTCACATTGTAGCCACGCGAGGTTCAGATCTTGACGACGTACGAGAGCGAACGAGAGATTTCCTCCTCAACCACGGGATCGATGTCGTAGTACAAGTCGAAAAGGTTGAAGACACGAGTTGTTGGTGCGGAGGACCGAGTAATCGATCACCAAACCCGTCTTCGTTCTAGCGATTTGGGTATTGTTTCTAGGAGTAATGGCATAGGGTTTTCTTTCAATGGTCATACATATGGGTAGCAAGCATATATCTTTTGGATGGTTGACCTGTAGAATAGGAGCTTGCATATTTGATGCTTGGAGTAGGCAGATAGCTTGAGCTAGTCTTTACGGATAGGAGTTTTCATAGGAGTAGTAAATGATACCACGCACATCACATCATACCCAGGCCTCTATATCACGTGCATAGCTTTCTTTAGAATTTCATCCTCATGGAAAACGGTATCCGAAGATAAGCCGGGCAGCTGTTGGCTCTGAAGAAGACTATTGCACATCGCAAAGTAAATGTCACGAAAATATTACATGACTTTTGTACGGTGACATTTCCACAGGGTCTACATAATAAGCTAAGTAAATCTTCAATACGGAAGATTCCGAATCTTGCTCAAAGGCAGGGTGGTTCCAGCAAATGACGTTACGAGCTTGATACTTTATGGTGAAATGATTGTGAGACAGGTGAAGACAATATATTATGGAATTCACGGCTGTAAACTTGCACACCCACGGGTAAAGCATAAATTTTCCCGAAGCTTTCTCGAATTGCATATTGAACTTTCACAGTTACATCCTTTTTTTCCTCAAATAGTATGGGTACTATTCAAATTAGGCCGCAGTGAATTCTACCCTCTGCTCTGGCTCTCGCCATTCCTTAGAACGTGCTGAATTTATACGAAATCCAACTTTCAAATGGTTTCGTGTCGGGTCCGAAGATTTGTTTATCAGTTCTGTTCCACTCAGGATGGTTGATACCATCGATCCAGTCATGTGGCTCTACCGCCACGCAGCCGTTTCTTCTCACGAAGCCGTTAGAAGCCGCACCTCCTTGAGATTTCTTGAGAGCATTGACACCTATTAAACATCATCAGCTCTTAAGCTCAATCAGGGAAAGTAAACGAGGATGAGAAGGAGGGGATGATAAAAGAGACGGAAGACAAACCGCCCATCCAATGACACGAATACACAACCAAACCAGCTTGGTCACTGTACAGATCCCATTTGATCCCACTCCAATCACTACTCAGCGTAGCGATGGGCTTCTCCTCCACGTTCTCGTCTTCCGCACGATCGACGAGCCATTGGTTGTTATATCCACTACATCTAGAAGAAGTTCCACAATTACCCACCCATTCTTTATCACCTGAGCTAGCACCGAGTTGTTTAGGCTTCGTCACGAAATCATTCACGCCGCCTTTCACAACCTCTGGAAGTGCACCTGTCGATTGCGTCAACGCATCAATGCCAATCATCCTCTTCCCAAACGGCAAACTCAGCGTATGATTCAGAATCAAATCCGTGTTCGGGTTCGCGAACGCATCTAAGTTCCAATACGGATGCGTCGTCAACATAATCGGCGTCTTGTGCTCCACCGCCTTAGCAGACAGTTTCGTACTCCACGTATTGGCTGTCAAAGTGTGCGTGACTTCTCCAAGGACTGCGCCGGGAAAGCCGGGCGAGGAATCGCCTTCGTCGTGGATCGTAAATGTTATGCTGGAAGTGCTGACCGAGGAGACGTTCCAGGTGCGGCGAGACCAGCCGTTGAGACCACTGTGGAGAGTGCTGTTGCCATCGTTGGTTTGCGTGAAGTAGGCCGTGCCGTCGATGGTGTAGGTGTGGTCTCTTATGCGATTTGCGTAGCGTCCTGATATGATGAAAAATTTCAGTATACGTTGTTTTTCCTTGATTCAAACACACAAGAGTCGGACTCCAATTCCAGATCTGAGTTGGTGGACCATAGAGAATTCTTGCGCAGAATCCAGAAAAGGATAAACGTACCAGGAACAGCACCATATTCTGGATGGTTGGGATCAACAGCATAGTAAGTCCCGTCGTCGTATCCTAGAATAACATCGCGTTCAATTCCATTACGGTCAGATACTACTAGGCTGGTGATAGCTGCTGAGTAGGCAATGAATTTCGCAGTGATGCCGGGTGCTGATAATGTGTAAGTTCCATCTGCGCCAGGTCCTGGGATTGACGCTGAATCAGCGAGGACAAACAGTGGCAGCAACAAGGACACGAGAAGTGACTTCATGATGTTTCGAGTCTAGAAGTCATATAAAGTGCCTACTTCCTCAACGTCCACGGCGGTAGGGTGATATATATATATATATTTTGATATATACAGAAATGAAACACACGTAAGCTCTGTACATGAACCTGGTATGAGCTGATGGCTGTATTTATAAAGCCTAATTGACCTGCACTTCGCATTCAAGAGATTTGATGACCCCTGGAAATGAAGTATGTTAGAGTAACTGCTACCCCCACTATAAATGATTATCGCTGAAGTTATGCATGAATCAGTTTTCCCATCTGCCGTCTGACAGGTAACATTGTTCGGAAAACCCTCGAATTGGCTGTCCAAGCCACAGACAAATCTGGCAATTTCCGCCCGGGTCGTTGAATAATATTTCATGATTACGGAAAGATGATCGCGTTCATCTGAGAGTGTTTCGAACTGCCGGAATAACATGGATATGCCGGGATGCTCAAACTCAGCCTAGATTACCCCACATTAGACAAGCGAAATAACGAACATCGGATAATTCAATACTGCCTTTATGTATATATTACTTAGCATTTCCATGAGCTTATTAGTCGCGCTATGAATGTTCCTAGGAATTACTCCTGGGTATATAGACGTGCTCTTATGTAGCTTATAAATATCTTGTAGGTCGATATCGCAGCATGTAAGGGTACTTTGGTAATCGGTTCTGACTCTTCAGACTTGTTGTTATAGTAACAAACGATTACGTTTAGTGGCGAGTCTGCGTCTGATGCTGTTCTTGTTCGAACGCAAACCTGAGGCCAGAGTTTGCTTGACTGCCTCTCAGAGAAGCTAGTCTCGAAATGGAACTATTAGCGACGTCGCCGACTCGGCTGTCGACAAACATATGAGCTGTCTAGGTTCCGCTACTAATAATCATAGATTACGTTCCCCTATAGTTCGATCGTCTAATTTGACTGCGTGGTAGGAGCGGCATTATAGGCTTAAAATATATCCTAGATATATCGAACGAAATTCAAGATAAACCCTAGGTTCAATTAAACCAGCTGAGCTATAGTATAGAAACATGTTCGGAGGTGACTCTTTGAGATGCGATGATTTGACTGAGACTGTAATACTATGATATCTGTCCACTAGCAAGCCCTTTTCGCTCATTTCATGGTCCTGAATGAGCTTTAATGTTTATCCGTGTCTCGTGGCCAATTAGTATTTCAGGTGTCCCTAGCATCTAGCACTGATTCGAACTCACCTGTCTTTATCTTGATACACTTAAACTACTATATGACAGCTTAAGCATATCCATCTTGCCAAGTTATGTTTTATGACTCACAGGAGATGCGATTTTTAAAGTTTTCCTGCATTTAGTCAGTCACGTAAGAAAGAAATTCCGCTTGATATGCTTCTCAGTTTTATTAATTGGAAGAGTCGTGCCGATACCGACGTACTAAAGTCTAGAGAATGGTGACAAAGACTACTTACTGACAAGCAGGCTGCCGTGTCTTCATTACCTCTTAGTGTCTTATATTTATGAGCAGGAAATATGCCGTCCTTGATATGGAACCCTTTCTTCACTAAGTACTAATTAGACGGCATCCCTAAGATGTAGTCTACTGTAATAGCTCATCTCACAACTAGCCTTTTTCTTCAAACAAAATCTTTATGAGTCAGATCCTTACTACTCCTGAAGTCTTGTCATGTTGCGTTTAGTCTCTTTCAGGCTTCCAAAGAGGTTGCACTTCTTCAAAGACTTCTCACCAACAGTACTTAGTAGTAGTCTGATTACCATAAGCTCGGAAAGTAGCAAGTAGACGAGTCCTTGTGTACTCAATATATGTACTTGAACACTTTAAAGCTTCTGTAACTTCCACCAAGCCCACTTCGAAGTACCAGACCAATCTAATAGCTCTCGAATTCCCCACAGCCACAGCACTTGCCTTAGCAGTCCCATCTAGCCACAAAGCATTTCACATAGTCCCAAAGAAGCTAGATCCTTTCTTAGACCAGAGGAGGCTGCTCGCGTAGCTGAATGTATTTCCCCACAACTTTCTTCTGAATTTGTTTCCTCCTTCAGCCTCAACAACAACAACAAAATCAACCACAGACCACTACCACCATCGCAAAGATGGCCCACTCCATCGATATTGAGGTACGTAGCTACTGAAAGTACTTCCACTGCATCATAATCCTCTTGTAGCTTGGAGAGGTTGTCCTTTGATCAGTGAAAGAGCTTCGCAGCTGTTTCAGTCGTTACCCTCAAAACCCGCAAACCACAAAACGCGCTGGGCGAACGCTGACATACAATTTTATCCAGCTCCCAATTCCCAAGCGTGCTAAAGTCGTCGCTGACGAAACTGATGAGACCATGGGTGATGCTTCTGCTTCTAAATCCTCTGGCACTATTACGGAAGCTCTTGCCTCGTAAGTATATCCAACTTCTCACTCCTTTCACAAAAACCGATACCCAATTCCACACACCCAGGAAAGGACAAACACTAACAAAGATAAACCAGAATGAGCGTAAACAAGAACACTGCTATTTATGGCTGTAAGTTCTGTGGACCGCTTGCTAATTGCACCCTCGCTCATGGTACGTTTGTTTTGATTGTTTTGATTGGGGTCCAAAAGACGCTACTCGAACCGAAGCGGCCGCCTTCTGGATCTTTTCCCCAACCCAGCCTACCTTTCCCTTCACTTGAATCTTTAGACGCATCGCTAATAACATATTTCCTCACGTACAGCGAAAGGCTACATCTACGACCCCGCCGTCCACGGTACCAAAAAGAATTTCGACAAGATGGTTTGCAACGCCGAGACCGAGCAGTTCAAGGATCACAATCCAGAGAAGGCCATGGCAGATATGGAGGAGGCAAAGATGAAGAAGGACGTAAGTAATCCTCGCACCTTTTGAGGCAATTTCCTCGATCTACAACGCAAGGAGGACACAATGAGCACACACACTGACCGAACTCCCTCATACAGGAGGAGAAGACGAAGGCATCCGAGAAGTGCGGCCCGTTCTGCTGCGACAACCTCAAGCATATTCCCCGCTCGGACTCTGCTCACTTAGACGATGACAAGCATGAGCACATCATGGAATTCGTCAAGCATATCACCGACGGCAAGGGTTTTGGCTGGGTTGGTCGCGACGGCCTCGAGGCTTATACTGATGAGCAATTGAAAGCCATTGAAAAGGTCATCAGAGTAAGCAGACTCCCCTCCCCACTGCTCCAGCCTATGCCCGAGTCCAACTTTACTAACACATCCACCTTCCGCAGATCCAACGCATCGAAGATGACCACAACAAGGCAGCCTACATCTTCACGATCGCCCCGGACCCCACCACCGGCAACGACAGCTACATCATGATCCACAAGTTCGACGATGGCATGAAGTTCGAGACTACCGGCCCAAACGGCTACCTCGGTTTCTGGTGCCCAGAGCACAAGAAGAAGTTCCGCATCGGCTACTCGTATAAGAACATGCTCGGAAAGAAGAAGACGATCGCCTCGTTCATGGATGACCGTCTTGACAAGATCTTGAAGGTGGGAAAGATGAAGCCGCTGGTCTTGGGATATGGAGGTGCGGGATGGTAGATGGATTTGAGAGAGATAAGATACCCTTGCTTTGCAATACATGATGATTTTGCGTGCGACTGGTAGATTTGGGTGGAGATAAAGGCTAGCAAAGGAATGCAAAAGCTTCGGATCTGGAGACTTATGACCATCCCGTGACTTTCTAAAGAATGCCAAATTGTTGTGAGAAAGCTTGGTGACTACTGTACACCAAATTACAGAACCCCAAATTTTCGACAACATTACTAGGGCTGAAGAGACTCAAAGCATATTATTAATGATGTACCATGAAGTGCGAGTTCCAGAGTGCTCTAGAATTTCAACGACATTAGAACTTCAATCCCACGAGAAAGAGGGTGGGGATCCCACTTGTGATAACAGAATTGCGATCCCGATCCAAAGTAAGCGATGAACGATTCGCATAAGAAGTGGATATCTAAGAAGCATCAAACCAAGCACAACGCAGAATCAAGACAAAAACATAATCCAGATCAACACAAACACGCGAAGTAAAAGCTGGTATAAAAATCACAAAACATCACAGATTCCAATGGAAGACTTGACGACAGAATATCACTCACTGCGTTATAGATTACCGACGGTGAAAAGCTCATGGCAGCTCATGATGGCGTGTAACGAAATACTGTACCCGGATCCCAATCACGGCCCAAATCCTTGAGGCACTAGAGTATTCAAGCCAAACTGGCTGCGGACAGCATCACGCCCCCGAACTCGTATTCGACAATCATGGACTAATTCATGGCGAGTCGACTTCGATGGTCAACGAGCGGACAAAAGATAGAGGAAGCTACCTATCTTTGCAGATCAGAATCTAATGCGCATCCGAGTATAGGTTTCCGACTGAACTTTTTGGCCGTTTTTCTTTCCCTTCCCCTTCCTAAAAGATGTGCGCTATGATCTGTGCTGTATGTTTCTGGGAGAGGCGAGACTGCCTGCTCAATACATCTACTGGCACGATGCTATGGACTTGCCTACGAGTCTGGCTGAGTTTTTGTGTAGCAGAGAATTGTACCAAACAGAAATACAACCAGCACAAAATTCGAGCGCAATGACGAAAGCAGAAAAGAAAAAGGGCTGAAATCCAATATTTTGAATTTTTCTCTATGTCCTTCCTGTTTACAATATTTCAATTTGCCCTCTAGCCTGCCGCCGACAAAAATCATTCATCCCCGGCTCTCTTCCTCCTCCCAGCATCAACGCCATAATTGAATGGATTTCTGCAAAGTGGGCAGGTACTCTGGTTACTTGATGAGAACCACTTGTACAGACAGTTCGAATGGAAGAGATTGCTGCAGGTCTGGCAGCGCTTATCAGGCGTCTTCTTGTCGGGTCCGATGATCGAGTAGCAGATTGCGCATTCGGTGTGGCCTTTCAGTGCGCCGGTGATATTTTTGTGGAGGGCGGAGAGGCCGTCGATGATACTTCCGTTCTGCGGAGGTGGGAATGTTAGTAAAAGATGATCCATAATGTAGTACCTTGGACGAGGGATGTAGCAAATGAGAAGGAGGTTGGGATGTAGAACGTACAGAGAAAGTAATAACACCCTGTGTATTCCTCAGCCAACTCAACCACTTCTTCTCCGTAACAGCCACCCGGTTAATACCTTCCACCTTCACACCCTCCAGCGGATAGTTTTCCGGAAACCTAATCGCAATCTGCATCATCAACTCATCAACCTCGTAGCCCGCAAAAATCTCCTTGGACCGCTTCGATACCTTGATGACGAGATCCTTCTCATCATCTGGCGGCGCCTCCTGATTAGCTGCCCATTTATCTACTTCGTCAAGTGTATCTTCGACGACGATTGGACTGAAAAACTTCTTGGTCCAGGAATCCACTGCGAGAGAGGTTTGCCGCGAGTCGCAATTGAAGAACCAGGCCCGCACAAGGCCGGGTGTGTAGTTCAGGCAGAGGTAATACAGGTTGACGAGCAGCCAATTCATGCTTCTAGAGGCGGATTCAGTGTCGTTGGCTTTCCACATGGCGTAGTGCCGAATCATGCTGTTGTCTATTCGCGCACGTTCAAGGTTGAGTGGGTTGGCAGATGAGTGGCCGAGCATGATAAACATGAAGTTCAGTAGAGGACCGATGTAGTTCTCCGTCTTGAGGATTTCGCTGTAGTCGTTACGGACTTTCAGGGAGGCGGCCGAGTAGGAGTCGAAAACAATCAGCCAGGAGAGAAGGTAGCCACGGACTGAGGATGGAAATTCGCTGGCATCGGAGATATCTTGGATTGATGGTGTATTCAGTAAGAGTGAGAGAAGCTCTAGAGGGAGCTGAGCAGCTGGGTGATGTTAGCATTGTGACAGAGGAATGGTACTAGGGTAACATACTTGTGCCTTCGAGCAAGACGTTGACGGAAAGTTCTTGCTGGACCTTTGGTAGCGCCTTGTGAAGAACATCGAAAGCTGCTGATTGAATCAGTCGGAAATCAGATGCTACCAAAGGATAGAATTCGGTCAGATCTTTGATGCGGTTCGCAGGTATCTTGGTCATCTGCCGTGACAGAATAGTGTCAACAAACTCTAAAGGCTGGGTCTCCTTCGACCTGTCTAATTTCAGAAGCTTGACAAGTCCGTCACAACTTTGCTCGCGCGAGAGCTCATATGCCTCTTTCAGGTCATCGTTCTCATCATCGACCAAATTTTGAAGAATGGAGTACAGTTTCAACGACATTCCGACCATTGGTAGTCGCTCATTTGATAGTACTCCACGATCGTTCACTTCCCATATAGAGACGCAGAAGTCAAACGTCGTCTCCCAATAGCTTCCGTAGACGTCTTTGATTGCAGGAAGAAGCTTCTGAAGGGCACGGCAGGCTTCGGACGCAAGTCGAGCATCACTCTCAGCCAAGTCCTCTGTCCAGGAAAGAATCTGCTTGACGGCAAATACCAGACGATTATTCGCAACCGGTAAATCTTCGTCATAAACTGACAAAACCGAGTTCAAGAGGAAAAGCTGCCCGAGGGTCTTTTCAGACTGAGCCTTTGCTCCTGCAATATCACTGATGAGTCTGTTGCACAGGTTGTTGATCATCCTGCTGGATCGGAGGCTGTCTTCGAGCCCAATGAGGATTGCGGAAGCACCGAGAACATTGCTGGTAGAAGTCTTCAGAAGGTCCAGTCGAATAAGCCATTCTTCACTACCATCATTTTGCCAGCCATGGGTAGAAACTAGCGCCTGCATCAAACCTCCCAAGGCTTTCGAGGCATAGTAAGCTGTTGCAGTGTTCGCACTTGAGACTTCCAGGAGCTTTACTATCAGAAGCTTAACCGCCGACGAGGTGCCAATCTGATATTGCTTCGCAGTGGCGTCATCTCGCCAATTACTGGCAGTGTTTGTGAAAGTTCTGAGAATTTCTTGAGAATCCGTCACGAACTGTCGGACATCAGAAACGGCGTCGAGATCTTGATGCGATGCAAATAGCTTGTTATCTTCCAGCAAGTCAATTTGGCTATTTGCAAGTTCTTTACTAAGAGCTAATAGGTAGTACAGCTCCACTTGCAGCTCTTCAGGCAACCTATTCGAAACGCCCTCATGAGACAGCAAAGCAGTAGTATACATTGCCATTCTCAGTGGAATTGAATACCCGTTTATGTCTCGTGCAGGCCGAGTGTTTGAAGGTGTCGAAGAACTTGTGACTAGGAATACGGATCCGGCGAACGGCCGCATTACACCAAGTGCTGGGTTTGGGGCATGGCTTAATAAAGGGGCCAGAGCCTTGGCCCATGTCTCTGGATCTGGGAATATTGCCTTTGGATCGGAATCTGCGCTTTTCGAGATGACATTGCTCGCTTCTTGAACAAGTGTCTCGATACTGCATGTCGAGTTAGCTTGATAGGACTGGGTTCGAGAACAGAGAACTTACGCTAGAGATTGAGGCCCTGCATTCTCGAGATTCTCCTTGATGACATGAACAAGAGAGCTCTGCTTCGAACTCTCCGAGACCTCAGTACTGCTCGACTTCTCAACAATAGCCCTTAAGGTATTGGCGCGAGAAGCCACTATAGGATCATCTATCTCGGTCAATCCAAGCAGTTTTGTAATCAGAGTAACATGCATGCTGCTCTGAGTGCTCAACAAGCTAGGTTGATTCTTAGAGATAGAGTCGAGAGACTGTAGAGCCCCATCCACATAGTCTTTCGAATCGAGAGCTGTAAGCACTTGATCCAGAACCGTGGCAGATGTAGCCGAAGATAATGAACTAAATGTGATAGCAGTCTCAAATAGCGTCCGAGCCTCTGCATTCCCCTGAAGAGCCTTTGCGTTGCTTTGAAGAAGTAAATCTTGAAGCCCAGAATTCTCCTGAGAAATACTTGAAACCGCATCGTTTGCTATCAGCTTCGCAATTGCTTGGGACCGACCTGAGCTTTCTGGAAGTGCCAGCAGACCATCAATGGTTGACTGCCATAGCTTCTCGAAATCGTCTTCTTTGTCCGGTAGCGTGCGGAATAGATTCAGGATTGAAATCAGGTATGGTCCCGATGGCGATAGAATGAGCTTGGGTAGATCGTTCTCAAGAAAAGATTCAAGTGCCGCCATAGTCTCGGGCGACTCGCTTAGCACAGTAGGCGTAAGCCGTAATGCAGATTCCACAGTAGCAGTGGCAGAGTATGGTTTACCATTTCTGCTGGCTATTGTTGCAAGGCAACTTGTGATAATTCGTTGTGACGAAGCACCCAAGAGGTCGCTAGAACCAGGCTGGGCTTGCTTGAGCACTTCAGCTATTAATTTGAACCAGCGATGGCTGACTGAGATAACAGCATTCTGCGAAACATTGTAATCTTTGGACTGCTCAGGCAACGATGTAAGAATCTTCGAATTGAATTCTTTCTCGAGCTTGACCCATTCGGCAACAAAAGAATTCTGACCGGATTTATCAGCGGACAAGCAGATACCAAATCCTTTAGCTAGCGTGGAAATGTTGGTTCCGATTGCCCAGCTACCGTTTGCTGGAGTAGGGTGCAGATACTGCTCGAACACGGGATACATTCCCTCAGGCAAAAGTCTTTCTTGAACAACTTCTGGTGGCAACAGAGTAATGAAATGTTCTGTTATACTAAAGTAGGTAGCCCAAGCTACTCCAGCATTTGTTCTTGGCTCCTCTCGATTGGTGATACCCCGCCGGAAAGCTCTGAGAAATTCCAAGAGAGGATCGGGATCAGAAGGAAGCACTCCTTCGGGAAGACCAAGAACAAGCAGGCCTATCTTATTCCAGTAATCAGGAGGCCCACCTTGCGAACCCTTCTCAATGAAGGTACGAAGTCGAGAAAGAGGAGTTTTCTTAGCCTTATAAGAAGATGTCCATAACTCAGGATATTTCGAGGTCAATGCAACCAGAAGACTCAGAAGCTGGAACGCGGAGCTTGATTGCGAGGCCTTCAGCGCTTCAGCCACGAATGTGTGGCTGATCAGTTCTAAGTCTGACTCAACAATGGAAGGTAGCTTAGCCAAACAAACCATCATCAGCTGGTCTATTGCCCTTCTCACAAACGCGTCCTCACAGCTGGCGAAAGCCCATAGAGTCTTGTTTCCCGAAAGAATCTCCTCATACTTTTCCTGATGCTTAGCGATAACGTCCTTTTCTAAAGTACCTAACAAGTTGGAAAACAGAGATATGCTGGAACCAATAACACGAAAGTACTTGGCTTGCATATCATCTGGGCTCATAGTCCGCTCGTCACTCAAGGTCTGTGCTGTCTCTCCCAGAGCTTCTTGGGCATATTCGAGTATTGGTGTTTCGCAGCGTTTGTAAAATAGGGCCATCTTGGCTGGTGTATCGAGGAAAGACTTGGTTCCATCGTTTGCAGCTCTTGCCACAGCTCTATCTCTATCGTAGGTTCCTCCTAGCCACGTCCCGACGATTTTGGGTATGTACTTTTCCATGCGTTTCCTTGCCGATTTCAAAAGTTCGGTTTGTAAGATATGGGAGAGTTCGCGGACACGGCGAGAGTTGTCTATGGAAATACGAGGATAGAATTTGACCTGCATTTTTCTATCAATATTATACACCAAGATCTAAGGCCTGGGGAGCGCACCCAAGCTTCCAATACAGCATCTTCTACCCCTCCATCCTGCTCGAAGGGATGTGCTTGTACATATGCCCGCAGATCCTCCAATGCTTTCGACTTCGTTGTACCATCTTTCTTGGACAGATTTTTGAATGCCACTACCACATTTGCATCACTTATGGCAGTAAGATTTGGTGGTTCGGTCAGATAGGACAATGTACTGCCAGATGATGCTGAACCAAAGCCTCCAAAGCCTGCGCCCGACGCCACTCGACTACTGGAGGCCTGGGATTTGAATTGTCGCTTACTCATATTGGCAGGAGCTCGGGAGATCGTGAGTGAAGAAAGGGATGCAGGTCCGAATCGAGCGCAAGTAGCTTCGTCTGTTAAGTGTTCTGGTTTTTCAGTCCATTGGTAAGGCTGGAATGTTGCGGGTGGAGATTTTAGCACGGAGTGTCCGAAATCAAGCTATATTGAAGCCCTAAATGTGTTCGAGCTTGACTGGATAAGAGCGATTTGGACAAGTGGTTCCTGCTCACGAACTGTAGGCAATTGGACCGAATCTCGAATAAATACAACTCTGTGTAGGTATACAAAGGCATACAAATTTCATATGGATGCCTTATCCATCCCACTTCGCTACATAGCCTCGCCTCGTTCACCGAATGACGAGATGCACCCGGGGCCTGGACCCGGCGAGAAATGGCAGAATCGCAAGGGGAATAGTTCCACCGATGGATTGGCACGTGATTAAAGTTAGTTAGGGATGGGGGGCGGAGACGGATTAGGTTCCATGTTCTCCAGCCGGAACAGCGGACGGGTGAATGCGGAGCGACAAAAGCAGCGGCCACTAAGCATTCCACTGTAGGTTGAGGGCGAAGCTTAGGTAATGATGCGTTGCGTTACGATACAGTTCAAAAGTGAGGCTTAGGTATTCTACTTCGTATACCTAGACATGAAACCCGAAATAGCCTTGGTCCACGTTAATACTCTGATCTGTCGACCTGATCCAAAACACTGTGAATCACAATTGCAGAAGTATACCTATGTACATAGACTAGGTATCCAGGTATATAGCTAGGTAGGTACCTTAGGTAAGGTACGTAGGGTAGGTACCCAGAGGGGTACAAGAGCAAGAGCTACCAAGCCCGCTATAC